>JNDT01001973.1:0-22395 GCA_000697055.1 Saksenaea vasiformis B4078 | reverse complement strand
ATGAATCCAGCAAGCGTGGTTAGTAGCTTGATCAATAGCTTTTGACTTTCTCATCGGTTTTGCGCTCTGATCTAGCTGGCAAACGTAAGGCGACACAAATCAGCACTGAAGACGAAAAAATTAGGAAGAAAAAAGGCCGTCTGACTAAGGATGCTGCAAACGCCAATCCCCTTCGTATGCAGAGCAACTGTACATCGTGTGGATCTCTGGAACACGCATCTGCACGTTCTGCTCAGTGTCCAGGCCATAAGCCATCCATAAAAGAAACTCTGAAAACAAGTCTTGGCAACAACCACGAGCGTTTTTCGAGGAAGTTACCACTTTCAAGCATCGCACGCCCAGAATTTGCAGATAATTTACAAAGTCGGATTCAAGCAATGTCAACATTTATCCGAAACGTAATTGTACGCGCGCAATTATACGTCAACACGTACATTATTACATATGGACAGGCAACGATACCTACATACGTTTACTCACAGTCCTTTTGGTATTCTATCGCTCAGCTAATCATGGATGTCCCGGTCTCAAACGATAATCCACACATGCCCCAGAACATACTTCGCTACTGGAATGAATTTCGTCAGCGCCATCCTGGTATCGTCTTCCCGCGTAATGAATTTAGCGGTTACAGCGATGCCCTCACGGCGGCTTGCACCACTTTACAGGAAACATACACCAATGACGTGGTCGAGAATTTTCAACAAAGGGTTTGTGGCTTTATCATACACAGATTACAAAAGCTCGTTCCAGTAAGTTCAACAGGTGTCAATTATCTGTCGCGTCGACATTCTTATTTTCCGTTGTAGGACTTATCAAAGTCATCTGCCAGTCAAATAGGTTACGACTATGTACGAGGACCTTGCTAACGGTGAGCCAAGTTGGCCAACAAGCATGGGGTATATCTCCCTCGAGTTGTTCTTAGCAATCGTTCAAGTCCGCGACTTTCTTGCGCCATTCATGCCCAGCGCATGTACACTCGATTCCTTATCGGAACAGCCTGGAACGTGCACCCCGGTGTTGCATGCTATATTGAAGGAATATGAGCAGGAACACCAGCAAAGCAACGACGAGGACTCGGAGACGTTGCCTAGGTTATTCTCTTCAGCTCCGCAACCTTCTTTTCACTTTCGCTTCGTTACACTTAACGCAAAGGCAATGAAGTCACTACTTCATATCCGAAGCAATACCGACGACTATGACGGGAATTTGCAATTGTTCAATGCAGTGTTCGACTTGGACAAATACGGTTTTCGCAGGTCAGGAAATTATCAAGCGACAATGATACAGGGCTAAGCATTAGATTTAGCATGAACTGCGGTATATTCACCAACCAGATATCCACAGACGGATTTAGTGTAGTGTTCCAATTTGCTCGCAGTGCAAAGCCCAAGGCAATTGAGCTCGAATTGGAGGACTTTACCACGGAGGAGATCGACAGATACTACCGCCTCTGCGCGATAGATCCTGGTGTGAGGGAACTCTTTACCGCGTCCTACGGCGCGGGAGAGACAGAGCATGAAGTCCGCCGCTGTTCTTCGAAACAGTACTACAGCATGACTGGCTCGCCGCAAAGAAACAGGCAGCTGCAAAAACAGAAAAAGCTGGTCGGTATTGAGGTCATTGAGACTAACTTCCCAACAGGGAAAACGTCGGACGTTGACCGGTATCATGAAAGAGTCGATTATTTCTTCATCCACAAAAACCAAATTTTCGATTTCTATGGACCACAAGACCGGGAAAGAAGATTCCGTAATCACCAAGGCAAACAGAGAGCAGTAGAAGAGCTAGCAAATATACTGATAAACGGAGGCAAAAAATACAACCGTCGAAAACGGAAGCATCGAAGTACAAACAGGAAAAAAAGGAAAAAGAACCGTGAGCAACGCAAGAAATACAAGTAGAAAAACAGTGGCAGGTGGGACATGAAAAATCGTTGAATATTTAAGTCAAAGTTGCTAACTATTGTGTAATGACAGGATTCCAAAGCAGCCGACATCTGCTGTACGCTCCACGGTCAATATGACGTGCCGCAAAAGGAAATGGAAACCAGCGGAGTCAAATCCATGCAACGATGGAAGAATGCCTTTGCTTGTCTTTGGGGCGGGCATGTTTGGGAACAACTGTCGTTACAAGGGACATCGCAAAGCAGCAGTTAACAAGTTATGGGGAAGCTTGAAGAGACGAGAAGCCCGTGGTGAAGCGTTGGTTTTGAAAATTGACGAATATTATATTATACCTCACAGGTAAATACTTATCACCCATCTAATATTTTTACCAGACATAATCAATAGGTTTGCCATCAATGTAAAACAAGGAACATGCAGAATATGCCTACGGCTGACAATGTCAAGCATCACGGCATTCAAAATTGTAAAAACTGTGGAATGTTGTGGAATCGCGACGTTAATGCCAGTAAAAATATGTTTTACATTGCACATTCTATTTGGGGCGGAGGTGGAAGGCCAAGCGCTTTCTGTCGCCCTGACCGTATCACCGCTGCGAATGCGGGACCCGCAAGGGTTTAGATTTTTACGGTACGTACTGTGATCTGACGAAAATTCTTGATCACTGACACTGATTTCCCGCTTCAGAACTCGTTTCGGTAAGTCCTTGCTTGATGATTTATGGACATTATGCTAAACAGTAAATGTGTAACGCCGCTCGTGATACTTGTTTGCATGGATGCAAACCAATTTTCCGTTCATTTTCAAAAGCCAGTATTGGGTTCCGCTACACGCAGCCCGCCGGCAACCAAAAAATGACGTCAATAAAACGTGGACAGGCGGAATTTTCTTACCTGCAAGCACTTCGAAAGCGTTCGCCCGCTACACTACCGGACGCAAAACCCAGGCCTAGCGAAGAGGCAGGATAGCAGCTCTCTAACTGCCTTACCACTTGATCAGCGGGTAAAAAGAAAACCTTAACCAGAACTTCCATTGCCATATACCGGTTGACCATTACTGTGAACTACAGATGAGCTCCTGCAATGTAATCATCCTAGGCTGTAGAATAAAATACCTGTTAATAATGATCCAGAAAGTTGATTAATGCTTACCAAAAGAGTACCGGTTCAGGCAAACCGTCTGCAGAGGTTCCCAGCTACTCATGATTTCACATATTAGTCAGGTCACCTCTGCAGCGGTGTAAAAGTCTAACGAAATAGCTGTGGTTAGTTGTTCATTGAATTCTTGTAACTTGCCAGTATTTCGAGTACCATTCAACGTGAAATGGAGTCATAGCCAAAACTTAAGAGAAGTAGCAACACTTGTTTCTTCATTCAAAAAAGAAAAGAAAGAAAGAAAGACAAACTGCTTACTTGTGAACATGAGGAATCGTAAAGCCTTCCGACCCTAGATCTAGGTGGTTGAAGAAGATATTCTTTGAACGCCTGATTTCTACGTAGATTGAGTTAGGAATACTATTCAAATGAATTGAACTTACCCCACTCGGTGTCACGACCAGTTGAGATAACCTATCTCCTGCAGGACAGTATGCTGATATTGATGTCTGTGTGAAAAAGCATTAAAGACCGTTGGTAGCATTTTTTCAATGGTGTATCAGTAATAACCCCCAATATAGTTTGACTGAAGGTGATGAAAGAACGGAAGATGATGGAAGTCAAGCTTTCCCCCATTGGATGAATTCCCCCCCCCCTTTTTTTTTTTTTTTTTTTTACTGACACGATCCAAGACACGATTCACATCATGACACTGATGCTTCCCACGCAGTCTTCCCTCTTACCGCCAGATTCGCGGATATAAGATTGAAATGAAAATAATACGATGTGTGCTGCAGTTACTCACAGTATTAATATCTCTTGCTAATATCGCCTCTGTAATGGTCACACGAAAATCAATTATAGATAAGGATGAAACAAACTAGAATCATGGCTTTTATCAGATGATAACCTGATCCGTCTGCAACGGTTTTGAACACCATTTGCTAAATATTCCCCAGTTACTGTATTCTTACAATCGGACATATACACTACTCTCGACAAACATTGGGAATGACAGAAATAGCTGGAGGTTAATGGTGCTGATATTCACTTACTACACTGGCAGTGAAAAAGAGAAACAAGAAAACGGAAGCGAGCGATAACGAAGTGAAACCATAAAAAAGTCTTTACTCGGGTAAGGTTTCTCTTCTAGCATGACTTCCGTTGGTTCTGTTATTTTGCTGCTGCAGAGAAGAAGCACAGGCATAGTTGGATCATACAGTATAATGTTGATTAATAAAGGGCATCCAAACGTAAAAAAAAAAAAAAAAAAAGATAAAAAAGGAAGGGTTTGATAAGAGTGAACAGGGTGGTCCGATTTATCAAGTTACTCCGATGTGTCTGAAAATGATCTGTGCGAAAATGATCTGCATGAAACCGTACTAGCTCCCTATGGAACTTGGCTTTAGGGGCACTGATAAAATATGTCATTCATATTTTCATAACGAAGCGCAGACACAATGTGTGAATATCTGGATTTTATTGTAATCCTGTGAGCACTACGCCATTTAGCATGTCCGCTCCAGCCAGTTCCAAGAAAGAAAAATAGGAAAATCCCTTTAATCGCGTAAGAGAAATGATAGAAGAACAGGTTCGGCGGACGGACCAAGAAAGCTTAATAGGCGCTGCAAAAGGAAAATTTGCCATCACGGGAGACTTATGTCTTGGACATTGTAGCTTAAAAAAGACACTATTGTCTTTCTCATCACCCTTATCCTCTATTCGCAATGCAAGCTGTTGATGTCGAAGAAGCTCCAAGGACTCGCCAACGTACAAGATACCGTCAGTCGATACTCCCTCGAGATGAGGGGCGCAAGTATCGTGTAACAAGAAGCATGAAGCTCAGCAACTTTGTTCGTGCAGACTATGCGTATTTGAAGGTAAACGTACTAAAGCTGGCAGTGTCACAATTTACGAAGGTATTAGACGGATTTTCGTATGTTAGCGGAGAGCTATACGGTTTTGCGGACGGACGCCATCAATCTTGTGAATCTCCATGTTCGACGATGGTGCGAACAACATGAAAGCGACCCTAGTTTTGGATTCCCACCATTGCATAATGCCAACTTATGGAGAAAGGCAATCCGCGTAGTAAGCGCAACCGTACGTGACATCGGAGAGGTGAGTTTCTTGAAAATTTCCAAATCTACAGGTGTTTACCGTCATTTTATTGACACAAGGATGACTGGGAACGCCAGTTGATGATGACATTTACACAATACTACGACTGGCTACGTAAATCTACGACAGGACAATGTAAGACATAAATACACTCATAATCCTTGTATTTTTGCTTATCATAACATATAAGGATTGGTATGAGCGTCCTGAGACAGCAGATTCAATGGATATCGTGGTGCGATATTTCCCCGCACAAATTATGCAGAGTAGATATATCTATTTGGTTGATCAACCTTGACTAAACAAATCAACAGATGTCAGGCGCCATCTTGGAACAAATGTGCCGACGTACATTACTTATGTGTTCCATGCTTACTTTCTCCGTTTAAAAGAACGTTCAGGTGCTAATCTCCCCGGGGCCGGACCAAAAGGTCATGGTAAGAGTATATGCGGCTCGTCATCTCGAAAGTCAACGTAGACTGTCTATAGCAAAACGGGCAGTATCGTGGGTAACACATCACCGTGCGAATGTTGAGGAAGAATGGCAGGATATGCCATTCAGGAACGACGTACTGGCTTTCTATAGGTAGGTTTGTTCATCGAAGAATATGCAATTAGTAATTGTAGTTAGGTAACAGTTCAACCTATACCATCAGTATCTCGACGACGTGGATGTGGAAGAGCTCGACCCTGAAGATGAAAGTACAATCGAGCTTTATCCAAGAATAATCAGTTATATGTACCATTTGCATGAGTGTGTGGTGCAGGTGGACGCAAAGCGATGGTCACTGCTTCCTCTCCCGAACCACCAGGTTTGCTATGTATCTGTTGACACAACCATGCTCTGGCAACTTTTCAGACACGCGTCACGTAACGGGCAGCAGGTTCCCCAGAGACTGATGGTATTTCTGGTTTCTGCGCGGGTTATACGAAAAAGTTAATGAAACTTCTTTTGTTTTACAAGAGGGAAAACGGACAGTTCATTCAACTGCACCGTTTTTCCGAACAAATGCGAAACATGGCTTCGCGGGAGTTACTGTGGGAGCATATTTTTGACATCGATGCTTGTCAGTCAAACAGATGGCGATGGAATGGTAGCAACAGTTGACTACTCTTTGTTTTTTATCATTTCTCACCTATGTCTTCTAGCGGAAGAAACGTTCACAATGCGAAGTATGAAAATGCATACTATTTTGTGACTGATGGAGTCACTGTATTCATGCAGTTTGACACCCGCCATCATCGTACGTGGCTTAACTGACCAGCAAAACGTATCCTGACTGACCAGTTATAGACCGGTTTCCTTCGTCTAGGAGGGATTTTAGGCTCCTTCCGCGGAGGCTAGACTGTCAGACTGGACACAAGGGATTTACCATCTGAATAAGCAACCAACAGGGCTGACAGCGGAGCGTTTGGAGCAATGCCGGGTAGGACATGAATACATATCACTTATTTACGTAGCAGACATTAAGATATGATATAAAGGTATAATGTTAGTCTTCACCGCGGTTGAGGTTACCGGTCCCCTGGAGGACCCTCAGGCAGAGAGGACCGATCACATCACCAATCGAGAGTATCAGTAGGTTTTTCAGAAATCATGAATGTCAAAGCACTTATAGATGATAGGCGGAACTCTATGTTTAGGTGGATCACCCAGAAAGGGTTGGCGATTCGTGCCGCAAGCGGTATCGAGCCGTAGTATGAACTTATGGCAGACAATCCAGCTACTGTCGCCACCATGCAGGCTTTCCAAAGCCACGTAGGCATGTTAAGCATCATTCACGAAAGGTATGTCGTACGGGAGAGTGTGTTATTATTCATATCTTGGCAGATTGTTCTCGTTTAACGTACCATATAATCACCGGGAAAGAAGGCTCGTATCGAAGAGAGCACGACAGTCAGCCCTGGACAATATGGCAAACAGGATTATCATATAGCGTACTAAATAAAATGTTTCGTAATTAGCAGTTCATAACTGCCTTCTATAAAGACGTGACAATGCGTGGCAGATAAGACACGGCGACCTCGAAGATCAACATCGTTGTCACTGTTTAATAGCGTGGTTAATATTAAGTATCCTATCCAATGACTGGTTCTATTTCGACGTTAATATTGTGAGTATCTCTTAACGCCGGGTATCCTTCCTCTATCAAATACAGTTTGGTAAGGCGGATGTTAATTGTTGTCACATGCTCGACTTTGGAAACCTTTTGAAGTCTGTGACGCTCTATCTTATTTGACAAGTGCTCGCATTGTATGCAGTCGTATTATCCAATTCCTTCTTCTCGTTTTCCAATAAAACTATCACGATGCCCGGTTGCTTCCATAAAACAACATCGAAAAGTCGAAAGCGAGACCGTGTCAGAGAACAAGGCGAGCTGCCAGTGGCCCGGCCACCTGTCATAGTGGCGTATGGAGATGCCGATCTCAAGCCCGGTTATAAAGGGAATGCTCCTGTTCCAGTGAAGGCATGCGCCATGGCATTACACACGAACGCCAAAACGTTAACACGAAATAGAAATTCCGGAATGTTCTCGCCCACAAAGCGGTCGTTGTACTCGTGGATGAGTACAACACAAGCAAGATATGTTCCAGGTGCCAGGCTGAAACGCAGCAATTGCGTGTTGAGACGCAATGGTGTCAGCACCGGTGAGCACGTTGTATGTATGTGACATTGACTAATAAAACAGGTAAACAGAACAAAGGTGCTGCGCTTGCAGCGGGATCACCGTCGCCGGTTCTGTCTTGATGAGAACGGCACGGTCATGCACCGAACATCAGCCTGCCCTGAAAGACGGCCCATCCGTAAGTTGCTCTTTTCAGTTGGAAGAGGAAGATAACAAATATCTATTATTACAGACTTAGCTGACCACCGCAGCCAGGTGTACCCGATAGAGTTATGCCAGAACCATGAGATACCTCTCGTAAGTATTTGATACAAAACGTGTGACCAACTAAGACATCAGCAAATCTAGCACTGGAATCGAGACATCAATGCGGGGAGGAACATCGGGCGAGTACTGGCGAACTACATGGAGAGTGACGGGGATATCCATTCTCGTCCATTGGCTCTTCGGCGGCCAGGGCAAGGGGTTGTATAGCTAGCCCGTCTTTTTCGTTTTGCTTTTTTTTCTTTGTTATACTGTCTTATGTTTGCGAGCGTAATCCGCTACAAAAATATGCTGGAACTCATTCTGAAGTTGCCATTAACTTGCTAATTTTGTAAGCGCTTTCACATGTCATCTATCTCAGAGGACCTTAAAGACATTTGTGTTGTCAGACAGCAGTGGTCATTCCGATAAAGCGTGTTTCTTAGAACACAGAGCGTTTGGTGGACGTTGCATGTTTATTCGTAATCTTTCTAATTCCTATCAGTCAGACTTCCGAACGTCTGCTCTATTTGGTAGTTATCTTTGCAGAAGAAAATAGAGCTCTTAGGAACCATAGTTATCCGGTCTGGAACTCTTAGAGACCATAGGATTCACAGAGCAGACCATCTTAGAACCTACCCTAAACCTTACTCTTGACTTTAGGACTGCTAAGGCACTTCAATTGCATCTGGATGGAACTGTTGTTACAATACATAAGACGGGGATACAGCCACAGCTTGTAAGGAAAATTGCGGTTTACAATCGATCATGATTTGTAACATCTATGGTCCCTGAGGGCTCTGAAGCTTAAAATTAAATGACGTGCCTGGTGCGGATAACTGGTGCGAATAGCCGGACTATTTCCCTAAAAATGACGTCAGTCATAGAATCAAAAGGTCAAATTTTTGATATGTCAATTATTGAAGGAAACCGCTTCTGCAAATTTGTAGAGAATATTGATGCAGTTTTCCGATAATCAAACAGCATAGGACGATGCGTCTTTAAGCATTGTACCACTCCATGGTGATTTTGAAATAGTGCTAGCCGGTTTGTTGCGCTTGATCGCCGAAGGGTCGGTCACAGTGGACTCCAAATATTCTCTGGTCTTCGAAAGGAGCATGATGGCATTGATCATCGCTGACATAGAAATGCGAGTGCTTAACGAAAAGGCAGTGACTAGGATCGACTGCTTGCAAAAAGTTCCTGCAAGATACAGTAAGCCTTTACGGTTTCTGCAGCGATAAAAAATAGTCTATAAAGAAATAGCTGCGCTTAATTATTGTTTCATGGAGAGAAAAAAATACTTCCTTTCCAAGTCGTTATCGACGGTGTGCCTTTTGCATAGTAATCCCTGCATGAAAAAAAAAGCTCTGTGTCACTTGAGAAAGGAAGCATACCATCTTGGACCAGTTGGAAGAGAGAAAAGTATCTTGGTTGCAGTCATGATGAACGACAAGTAACCATAAATAGTTCACTAGGTTTAAATTTCTCATATTTCTGCAGGAAGGTCTCTGCCAGAAGATGTCTTTTTATAGATACCGTTGAATACTCCGTATCAGCCGATGGCATTGGAGCTAATACTGCACACGTTTAGTGATAAGGATCAAGACCAACACAGTTGGCTTTAGATGAAGAACGAGAAAAAAAGCAGTGAAAGTTAGAAAAAGGAAACGCCTTTGACATCTCTGCGGCTAAGGCTACCTATACCCTTACTGACGCTACCGTTCCGTGCAATACGTACATAAACCATGACCATCGTATCTTGCGGGCTAGTCACATCACTAAAGCCTTACGCTACACACGCTTTCTTTTTCTTTTTTTCTTTTTTTGGATGAGCGCGGTGCGCCAGGACAATCCAGAACATCATACCGAAAGATTTCTTATTGCTCAAGATCTGGTGGCGGATGCCTGCCTCTATTCTGGATGCAGTAAGGAAAAAGAATGGGTTCGTGACGTTTTTGTACAACTTTGATACGCCGACGTGTCAGGTCTCGTTGCCAATAAGGCGTGGGCCATCGTCTCTGCTGCGATATACTGCAGATCATGTTGTTTTTGCGCGGAAGCACAAGGAATGCCGCTGTGCGACCATCCGGTGATCTCTTATCTTTTTCATGCTAATGGATTCTACGCATGTACAGCTTTTTGATCTTTTGTTTGAATTGGAGCACCTTTCTCGCGCGTAACTTTCATTCCAACAGACTGTTAAGCGTAAACACAGGCATCCGATCGATGCAGGTTGCATCTTCCTGCTCACCTTCAGAACTCTAAAATCGAGTGCAATGGCACTTCCGAAAGTCGCTGCTGATTATACAATCGATTTTGTTCCAAAAGAAAAAGATCATGCATAGCCATACTATTCTATGCGTGCTGTGAAAGAATAAAAGTATATATATTTATTCAGTTCACCTTCCGTTAAGGACACGAGATCATTGAAAATCCCTGGTAGATTCCAATTATGTAGGACTAGCTCTGCTTACTACTGTTTATTGAACAGATTTTACGCTAATCTGTATGAATTTTGTGTCCATGAGAAACCACTTTTACGCTAAGAAAGGAATCAAGCACGCGTTCGTTAATCCATAAGTTGGTAACAGATGCATACACTACTTACATCAACCTGTCCCCTCGAAGGACGCGAGATTCATATAGACAGCTAACAATTTGTTCATGGTTAGTAAATGGAATAGTACTTGGATGTCATTTTACTTACCCCCCGTGTTCGCGGGTGCCACAGCCCGCACCATTTCGGTTGGGATGGTAGTAGTTGTGTATGGCTTCCATGGAGTGGCCAATTTCATAGCTTAACGACCAATGTTCTAAACAATCGATCAAAAGACATGAGTTTCTGTGTGTATAGTCAGCCCCAGGAGGCACCGGAGACGTTTCATGTGGGAAACGGAGCCAAAGAAAAAAAAAGAATCCATGCCTCCCTTTGCAATACTGTCACTGTAAGGGTTCCGATTGGTGCGTTGGGGAACCTGTTACAATGGACCAGCGCAATACACCTTTGATTTAGAAGTAAAGATATCTGCTGTTCTGTGCAAAGATATACTGCTTCTCACCGCAGGAGCGGTACCAACGCAAAGTAACGTTTGGATGAGGTATTCAAAATCCAGTATTTTCAACGTGATCCGCTCACATACTGGCAGTGACTGTCAGAAATAACGTTAGCAATCCGGTAGACAAATGTAGCGCATGATGAGATATGGAAGTTTGTCCCAATTCAGGGTCTACATACGCGTGCTTGCGATAACGTCTGTGGCGAGGCTATGTCTTCTTCATATTGCGAACTTCCCCTTGGCGGATATAGTATCATCAGAGCTACACTTTTATTTATGTTTCTTGAATATGCACCTTGTCTACATGATGCATATGTGAAAGGTCAACATGTAATCGGAACCACGACAATTCGCCTCATTTAACCCCCAAACAGAACCGCAATGTTTGTTTATATAACTCTCGGGGTTAACACAGAAATTAAGATTGGCGGAGTCATATGCTGATGCGTACTTCAACACGTGGAATTCCTTGCGATTTACGTTGGACATGTACACAGATCTTTGCAGCCTGTGCATATACGAAAGGGGTGCAGTACAGAGTGGACTTACGTCTAAAGTCTCTCTGTTATTGAAGACAGAGGATCTGGACAAATCTGCCGCGTTCAACCGTGGATAAGTTCCAACGTCTCTCCGAATCCAGTTGATGATGACACTACTGGTGATTTAGGTCCTGTTACCTTCGAGTTTTAAAGAACAACTTCTTAGGTTTAACTTTTTTACGTGCGAAACACACATGTTGATTTAACTTCCAAACCAAAGCATTCTCTAGATATCTTTCGGTGTTTGTGTAGCACGCGCGCAAGCGTCCCGAGAATGCATTCTTGATGTCCACTCTAAGGTTAAATTAACTGCTATCGGTGACGTGAAATGAGCAAAATTCTGTGCAGCAGGCGACGCTACAGTGAGCTGTATTCAAACGCATGAGGAATCACTATGACAAAGCAGTATGGGATTGCGGAGTTTGCTGCTGAGGCAAAGGGTGAAATCTACTTTCTCCGTCACTGAATTAGCTATCTGCTCAGGAGGATAAGGTATCATATCATAATAGGATACCGCAGTAGTATGACTGTGAAAGAACAGTAATGATTTCTCTTCATACTGACTTAAGAAGTTTGGATACGATCTGCCACATTATTTGGCGTTTCATTCATAATAAACACATCGAACTGAAATGGGCTCTAGAGTAAGCGATTCCGTTATTTCAGGAAGTGACGGAGATAAAAGGCTGTCATTAAAACGTGTGCAGTTGACATTTGTTACAGTAACTAGGTTAAGGAACTCCCGCCGCTAACAGACGGGCGCTGAAATGGTGGTGGCCGGTTATTGTTATGTCTAGCCATATATAAAAATATACTACGGATATTTGCAGCGGCCATTTCATCGCGATTCCACCAAACCGTTCGACATGCTTTTTCACAAATGAGAACAGCGTGGATCTTGCCAGCTTGATCGTAAGTATCTGGCTTTTCTTGCGCATTTTTTAAATGCCGTTCGTTGCAGCTTGGACAAATTTGGGAAGACAGGTACTCGTCAACCATGACGATATGGGTAGGCAACTGTAATGCAGTGAAATAGAGTCAACACCTTAAAAAGCGATAGTCATAGAGTACCTTTTTCCTTGAAGCATCCAGCTTGAGCGTCTTTAGAATTGACTTTGTTGGAGCAGATATCTTCCCCGTCATTGAACCTGAGAATGCTGCATTTCCATAGGCAATGAGTATCGGCTTCTCTTTATCTTCTTTCCGGTCACTCGGATCAAGGAATCGGAATCGCTCGCGAGTTCCATGTTTCTGGACAGATTCGGAATGTTGTCATTGTATTTTGCGCTTCCGCCCAAAAGTCGTTTAACAACTTCACTCGCTCCCTTCTGCTTGTTTATATATGTCTTCCATTTGAGTTTTGCAAATCTATATCGATGAACATTAACTTAAAATTTTTATTTATATACTTTACCTCATGTCGCGATCGTAAAACTCAACAATAACTTTATGATGCAGCAGACGATAAGTAATTGAAGAAATCATGGTCTCGATTTTCGCTGTCCTGATTGATGGGATTTTATCGATAATCTCCTTCCTCGCAGGCTCTGAATTGAGAAAACGTTTGCGACATCTGGTGGCATGGTTGAATCCACAGAGGTGGTAGTACTCCCGTGAACTTGTAGATCTTACTCGATGACTGTCTGTCGCAACTCCGTCTGCGGCCACGAATAGGTCTGTAACGCCGGGGTCAACTCCCCAAACAACCGCGTTGTCCACTATGCCACAGAGATCTGCCGGCGTTATCGGCTTGCGGTTGGGATCGTACGGTGGTTTGTATTTTTTGAATATGAATTCAACGTCGACACCGTTAGTACGGATTTCATCCCTATTGTACAAAAGTCATTGAGACACGTTGGATGACGATAAAGTATATCACTGCAATTCATACCAGAATTCGACTTTTTCTCTCGATAGACTCTCCAAAGTAGGGAATCCGATTTTTGCCATGTCAAACAGTTCAAAATACGCTTTGCGTACTTCTTCATTGGTTGAACGATACTTCAACGTCGTGCCTGTCTGTTTCAGAAGATGCGCTAATGTTGGCTTATCTACCAGGATGTGTCGTACTTGAAAACTGAGGACTGGAAGGAGTGAAAAGCGCCTACATCCTTTGGGATCAGTGTACTTCTGTGGTTTGAAAGAATCGCTTTTTATCGCGGCTACGGTCTCTTCCACAAACTCCTTGAGAAGGATCACTTCTTTTTCTGGAAGTTTTCGGAGCTTCCTTGGAAGCTTAAGTCCTGTCTGCTTACGGATGGCTTGTCTTACAGCGAACTCAAGACTCCGGATGGATTTATTGGACAAAGACTCTGTATGCACTATCTGTGACAAAGCTTAAACTTTGACCAAACTTGGTAGAGAAATTACCTCTCTGACTTTGCGGTGGACGTATGCAGTGGATACGTATCTCTGGGGCTTTTCTTCGGTAATGAATACTTTCGCTTCCATCCGCTGGAGGATGTGAAACATCCAAGGCATGTAGATATGGGGTTCAGCGTTCAATTTTTTATCGTCAATTGCAACGTCGCCAAGCTGTGAAGTTATAGATTTTTGAATGGTTGCAGCTTTACTTCGTAAGCCAGGTTCATCTGGAAGTGCTTTTGGCCAGCGGGATTCGATGCCTGCTACCTTGTCGTAGATGTGATTTGCTAGTGCTTTCCGTTCTGATACCTTTAGTGACTTAACGTACCGCTCGTCTTCTTCGTCTGACAGGACAATTAATAGATATTGGATTGTTTTTTCGCGGAAATTTGATGTAATATGATTTCGAACGTTTTCCTCGTATTGTCTTGCTTCAGTCGAAATTAACGCCATGAGGCCTTCGCTGTGGAACTCTTCAGGGGTGTACGAAGATATGGATTCTTTGAACATGTTGTAAACGGACTTCATCAGCGGAGAAGCATGCGATCCCTGCCCAGCGACAAGTGCAAACGCGGAGTAGCACAGATCGTGCGTGATTGGAGGCAAGGATTGTTGATTTTGCAAAAGGTGTAAGAAAAAGAAATTTGCGAAGAGCGATCCGATGTACACGATGTCTCGCGTAACTTTAACAGTCTCTTGTACAGCATTGACGAAATCAGGATTTTTGCAAGTGTTATGTAAGGAGGATTTGATAACAGATGTCCGTTTGAACCGTGCCGTGGCTTTCCTTTTCGGTTTATGTTCCTTGCATAACTTGCTTGATGACCTTTGATGAGAAGTCTCTCCGCAGGACGGACACCGGATGCCTTCGCCAGCCGCGATTTTTTCTTGGTTTTTTTGTTCTTGTATATCTTGCCGTGCCTTGAATTTTTCCGTCCTCTTCTCATAAGCTTTTTCAGCCTTGACCAGAGCCTTTGATTTTCTTTTACTGCCTGTTGAGGGGCCAGGAACGCAACCTATATCTTCATCGGATTTGCTTGACAGATCTATTTACTTGTAAGAACTGGCAAAGAAGTTAAGTCATGAAAGGAAACCATACCGTGTTCAACATCGTTTTCCGTATGTGTCTCAGTTGAAACTTGAAGGGTTGTCTCAGTGCTTTGGTTAAAGAAGGAGGTTATCAATGTCTGGTTTTGTGGTAGAGGCTCATTCTTTATTCTGCGTTTCTTACGCATGGCTGCAACAGAAAACAGTAAAAAGAGGTAAGAGGAGAAAGACGAAGAAAGAAGGAAGAGAAATGTATCTTTTGTGACGTTTTACTTGGTTTCATAAATCGAGTGCACTTGACTTTTTTTATGATGAGCATTTTTCTCATCAGCACCCATTTCATCAGTTTGGTATCTTGTCATATATAATTATAGTAACCTTGGCTTTTATTCTTCATCTCGATAGATACTTCCAGAAGAAGTTAACTTTAGAGCGTAAAATGTGGTCTTGGCTAAGCAGCAATAAATTGAATCTATAAAATGAAGCAATGAAAGTCGTGTTGCCAGTGCTTGATCAGTAAGAGGTGTGACTTAAATGATATGTGATAAGAAAAAAATATGTGTCTCAGAGTGGTACATCCCTAAGGAACAGCATTGCCTTGAAAGAAGTTATACTGCAGGAAGATATATGGCAAGATGATATATAGAAATCACGCCATGCAGATAGTTATATTATAAAGTGGAGAAATAGCAAGAGCCATCTCCAGAAAAGCTTCGCAGGAGTGGACTTAGCAAGAGGAAGCTCGGAAAGACCAAACATCGCAAAAAGAAAGTTGCAGAAAAGAGCATTGCAGAGGTAATTACTGCGAGAAATCCGGTTACAAAATCATTGCAGACCTTCGCTTTGCTCAGACCACAGTCCTTTCGTGTTTTGCTATCTTAAAAAACATAATTTATGTTACAAAAGGAATTACATTAAAAGAGTACTGACATAAGCGTGTTAGATATTCAGTACAGATCTAAATTTTTCTTTTGCAAGTTGCAAGTAAAAACTATAAGCGAACCTGGAAAACGGAAGCAGTGTATATTGAAGCACCCCCTTATTCATCTAATCAGCATTGAAACTTTGAAGTCAAAGATTTTAATGTAAACCAGCAGTGGTGTTCGCTTCGCTTCACATCACAGCTTTCTTCTATGGGATGAAGGAAAAAAAAAAAAAAGAGAAGAAGGGCTATATGAAAGAAGATACATGGCAAGAAGAAAGTGTATTAGAAAGCTAAAGATTCTATTGGCAAGACGAAAACTCCGATTGAGTACACGAAGTGTTTCTTTGACTTGAGGGGAAGGTCCATTCGGAGGGTCTGCCGTCCCAATGGACCCACCCCATTTTCTGCGCAGAAAAAAAGAAAGGAAGAGGTTACTGGTAGGAAGAAGATGCTAGGGCATGAGGTAATCATGAAAAGCATAGCCGTATCAGATATATTCATAAAAATGGTACATAAGTATAAAGGACATAAAGAAGAAAACATAAAAAAGAAAAAGATACATAGTGTCTATGGAGCATATACTTCTTTGAATACCACATTTCGCGTAATAGGACTTGACATATCAATTGAGCGTGGAAGGAAGATCATGATGTTATTGGCTGAAGACACGCGGGACAAAGCAACATACATCTGACCATGAGAAAAGACTGGGTTTGGAAGGTACAGGCTGATGTGCTGGAGTGTCTGCCCTTGGCTCTTGTTGATTGTCATAGCAAATGCAGGCTTGAGAGGAAATTGATGCCGAGACGAAACAAACGGGAGAGCATTATCTTCTGTCAATAGAGTTATTCGATGGATGTAGACTGTTGTTCCTGCATGAGCGCCAACTGCTATCTCAGCTGTGATCAAGTTGCGAGAGAAATGTCTACAGATAAGGCGACACCCATTGGATAGCCCATTGGTAGGATCAAGATTCCGGATAAGCATCACTGGCTGAGTCAGCTTCAAGCGCAGCTTGTGTGGTGGTAAACTCGCTAGTTCAATGGAGTTGAGGTACTCCATAGGGTACAGTGAAGAATGTTCAGTGTCATTGACGCTATCCACAGATAGATACTGTTGGGTGGGTCCAGGTAGTTTCTCCATTGCCTTCAAGTTCAATCTATCAACGTCTGCATTTCGAGGAGCAAGAAGCGCAGATTTGACAATGTTGATAGCATTTTCGTGCGACGTAGCTTGAAGATTGGGCCATGTAACATCAACTATTTCCTCAATAGTCTTGTTGGTATGGCACCATTCAGCTGGCAGTTGGATAATATCAGTGTTTTCAGATGACATTCCGGGAGTGGGATGGTTACCATTACCCACGTCGAGCAGAAAATTTGAAAATTGTTGAATGGCTGATGCATCTATCTCATTGTGGGCTCGTTGTACGCGCATGTTCTCGGTAAGTTGTAGTTTATGCACCTGAGACCACCAGGGTAACCGTGAGATGCATGAATCAACAACACGATCTCGGCTGGCCTTTGGAATTACAGGCAAGATCTGCCTGAAATCACCACCAAACACAACAACCTTGCCACCAAAGGGGACATCTTCTAGACCAAGAGAATCACTGCGCATGATGTCACGCAGGAGAGCATCGACGCATTTAACGGCCTTCTTGTTCATCATAGGAGCTTCGTCCCAGACAATTATTGGAGCATCTTTGATAACACTTGCTTCAGACGACTGGGTCCTTATGGAGGATGTAGGATAAAGGTCAAGGTTCAGAGGGATCTTGAAGCGTGAGTGTGTAGTTGTTCCGCCTTCAAGGAGCATGGCGGCAATTCCAGAAGATGCAACCGCAAGGGCGATGCGACGCTGGGAACGTACGTAGGCAAGAATTGTATTGTAAAGAAATGTCTTCCCAGTGCCTCCAGGGCCGTCAATGAAGAATACGTTGGAATCGGGAATAGACAGCATTGACAGATCGGTGGATTGAAGAGCTTGTTTGATGACGCTGAAGGTATGCTTTTGCTCATCATTAAGCAGAAATTCTCGTTGTGCTACTTGTTCATGTAACATTTCTGCATCGTAGTTAAGTTCTGCAGCAAAAACGGCAGTCTCTGCATCTTCATCTTCATCATGCGCTGATAGCTGAGGCAAACCCGGGAACTGAGAAAGAGTTCTTCCTTGGTTACGTAATAACCTCTCCAATCACGTAGCATAGCAGAAAGACAGGCCGCTTCAACATCTAGGTGCTCCATTGTACGGTTTTGCTGGAATCGATAAATGAAATCAGCACCCAGTTCTGTGTAGTAGCGATCCCAAAGTTGACCAGGATCAGAAACGTGGCAGTGAACCAAAAGGCAGCAGAACAACCTGCGCAGTTGACGGGAAGATGCATTCACGAATGATGCTTCAGCAAGACAGTTTTCCCATTCGTTATCATTGCGGAGAAGGCCTCTTGCACGTGCTGCTTCTTGAAAAGTGGAGTACAAATGGCCTTCAAATGTACATAAGCTTTCAAAGCTCATCGCTCCCCGGACATGCAGCAGAAGGATACGCAAACAGAATCGTTCGGTATCTTTAGGATGGACGAAATACATTCTGCCAATTGCTCCAGCAGACTGAGTACGTGGAATCCAGACGCCAGTACGCTTGTTAAAGGAGTAATGTGAAGGAATATCCATGTATAAATACTGCCTGGCATTTTGGTCGTCTTGGTTAAGCTTGAACCATGCTGTCAATGTTGTAAGCCTGCGATTTTGGACAGCATCTGCCAGAGCAGCACCATTGTGAAAATAGACTTGCTCAGAATTTGGCAGGTGAACCTGCAATCGATATACCGTTGGGTACTGTGCCTGAATCTTGAACGCAAACATCCTCCAGCAGCACTCTGTGGCAGAAAGATACCGAGCATCTCGCCACTCACTGATTTCGTCTACTGCTTGCACGGCATCACCGTCCACTTGTATCTCGTAATTTGTCCTGTCAGAACCTTTATAAACGTATTTATACAGATATTTGACGGCTCGTATATTTGCACATATCTCCACATTTATGTGCGCGCTTTGTTGATAGGTACGGATTGTAAGGAACGATCCAGCTGTTATCGATGTGAACATTGTTCACTACAATATTTTCATTGCTGTTATCACAGCGCTGATAGGTTATATTCCCATCGCCATCAATTACAGTTTCAGGACTGAACTGCTTTGGGAACTTTTTGCTGCATCGACCATCGACCATACATGCCGCTGCTTGGTTGTGTTGGCCACATTTATTATGTACCATTATAGTTGTAACGGTCTCGTATAGTTTCGGTGAACTGCGCCTATTGGGAATTTCAGCAGAGACAATGCTATCGTATTCTTCCACAGTTGTCAACTTGTCCTCGGGATGTAAAACCAAAAGAATATGGGCGTGGGGAAGTCCGCGTTTCTGAAATTCAATCACATGCACCCACCCGATCACCCGTCCAAATATGTGCTTCTTGCGAATCTCCTCAATCAAGATTTTAAATTTTCCATTGAAGACACGACAGCAAATGTCAGGCCTATCAGCAGCAGTTTGCCCTGGTAACAGAGCGCTCTGAATTTCAGGCCACTTTGGATTGCATGTCATGGTGATGAAGAGGTCGGGCTTTCCTAGTGTACGGACAACATTCATGGCATCTTGATATTGCTGATGCATATATCGTGCCGATGCATATATCGTGCCCCAGCAGTAAACGATGATGGCAGTACAACCATGCGGCCAACTTGTATTGGGTCTATATCCCCATTAGAAACAGCATCTGCTGCTCCTGAATACAGCTCAGCTCGCAGTTCATCTTGATGTGCACGAATGAAACGTAGGCGCTGGCTTTCGACTTTTGCATACATGTCTACAATGTACTCATGAAAAAGTCGACCATAAAGATGCAGATAGTAATTTGGGCGAATCTGTAAGCGGTAGGCGTAGTATTGTCTTGCTGACACACGGTTCCGAGGCCCTCGCTGTAAACTACGTTCCTGATGTTCACCTTCACCTTCATCTTCCTCTTCCTCTTCCTCAGAAGCAATAGTATTGTTTGTTCGAGGGATCAATGCTCCTGTTGTAGAATCACTGAGTGGTAAATCGGTTGACCAACCCAGATCACCATGAGGAAAGAGAAGTACGTAATGCATGGGATCATACACTGAATGCATCTCATTGATATGATGAACATCGCCATTCTTAGTGATATATACGACGTCGCGATGGTCTGGTTGGTCACTTTCTTGTCCAGGAATGATAACTGCGACCTCAGCAACAGAAGGTGCAGTGTATTGACGGCGATCACGCGATGTGCTGCCTGCGATACGGATGCTCAGGTCAGCAGATGGTTCATTGCGGAGACGCTCGGCGGCAGACTGGACGTTTTGTGCAAAGACATTGTTGTGAAGGAACCAATCCTGAATCTGAAATAATACATTTTGGTCCAGATTTTGAAATCTTTGTTCGCGGTACTGGATTTGAGTTTCAGGGTCATATATGTAAATCTGAGCAAATGAAGGTTGCTCTTGTCCATTTTGAGGAAGTAATGGACCAATCTGGTGGTAGACGTTTCCATTTACGCGAAAGGTGTAGACGCCTTCCCGACCATTTGCCAATTCAAGATCAAGTGTAACTCCCAGAGAAGCAAATGCAAAGATGTTGTTGTAGGCTCTGATACTTTTTCGAAAATGAACGGAAGTTTCGTTGCTCTCAGTCAAGAGTGAAATGATGAACTGAGGAGGTGGATCAATAGAAGGAAGTTGGACTTTTCCATTGTAACAACACATTGTGAAAGCAGGATTGCTTAACGATGAGTTTGTGGTTTTTTCCCATAGCCACGTTTGGGCATGGCATTTGGAGCACTCAGCATTCATTGCAGGGAGAACTTGTCTCCGATAGTTGCAGCTGGTCTCATCTGTGACAATGTGTTGTCCAGTAATAGAACTCTCAATGAAGTTCATTTGACGTGCAATCATAGGGATTGTAACTTCCCTACCTCCATGAGGATTTTCTGCAAGTGGAATATTACTTGCTTCAGAATGGACTGAGGAAGTATCATGAGACCTATCATGGTGCTGTTAGTGAGTTCTATATCTGTAAAGCCAAACATACATTGAAGATTCCTGCTGAAGAGGCGAAGAGGGTGTGGATGAGCTTAAAGGAGCAGGAGCAATCGATCGCAGTGGTGCTGGCATAGGAGCAAGTGGTCTCAATGGTGCTGGCACTGGAGCAAGTGGCCGCAGTGGCGTTGGTGCAATTGGTCTCCGCGGCTGTGCATGGGCCCTGCATCACAATAACTATCAGCAACTTGTATCTCAGTGTAGGACACAAACGTACGGCAAAATTGCATTTGCAGACCCTTCCAAGCTTTCCAACATGCGGTAATCTTCCATAGTAAAGGCAACGACGCGACCGTCATTCCTCACATGTCTGTTATTTGGACAGAGGCGACTGGAACTTCGGCGATGGTCACTTCCTCCGCAAGAAGGACAAATTGAAGATCGAACAGAGGGCATTTTTTTTTCTATTACACAAAGTGTGAAGACTGATGGTTAAGATGATAATGATAACGAAGAAAACTCGTTGAGGAACACAAAAGTGAGAAAAACCATGACTGCACCTTCCAAGTAGAGAGATATCGAAGAATACTGTCCAATCATTTATACGTCGAGAATCCAATCAATTTCGCAAAATGGCCAAAACTCCGGTCCAAATATTTTTATTTAGATGACTAGGCGGAAGTAGCGATAAGTAGCGATGATGACAAGCAAAACATACAAAGATCCTTCTTCTTTCTCAGCATCTTCATCTTTTCTTTCTCATAGTCTCTCCATTCCCATTGCTTCTTTTTCCTTACAATGTTTTTTTTTTAGCATGGATGCCTTTTATGCAAATAAAAAACCCGAGGCGGACTGCACCTGAGCGAAGCGAAGGTCGCAGCTTGTGAAAAAATAGGGTCGCCGTTCAGCCTGTTGGTTGGCTCCTGTGAATGAAATACCATTACTTAATTGGCCTATTTCAGCAAATCACAATTCGCGTAGCCAGAATTTTACCTCATCAGATTGGCTATACCGTTCTAGCTCCGTGTGCGTCGCGAGGCCCTTTGGGCCGAGCCGTAGATAGAGCAATCTTGGGGGGTCTGGGGTCTCCCCCGGGAACACAGAGAAGACTATATCAGCAGTTGCCTATAGGAAATTTATTATGTGTCTCAGCTTTCCAGCTAAGGAAGTGCTGCCCCATTATATTGGAAGTGTGAAATTTGGTTAATTGAGAGATGGATAACAACGGGAATACGTTGAGACTCTTAGATGATTGTTTATTATTGTTTTACAGGGAGCTTTTATAGCAGTGGTGGTGTTCTTGAGAAATAAAAATTTTACAATGATAAACCAATGATCGATGTTAAAGAGGTTTCAGGTACAATCGGGTATTGGACCCTGATATGATTTGTACTTCAGCTTAATCATTA
>JNDT01001970.1:0-159555 GCA_000697055.1 Saksenaea vasiformis B4078 | reverse complement strand
GCCTTTGTATGATCTTTTCATAGCCCTGTTTGTGCACAAGTGTTATATGACTATGAAATATGTTATCAGAAGATTCTGCATGGGATAAATGCTTATCTTTGTAAAACCGGATATTCACGGTAACAATAAAGCATCCACTCTTCGTTGTACTTCTGCACGTGTTGATGATAAACAATACATTACTTGTACGGTTCTTACAAAAATGACACTTACCTCTGGAGAAACATTTGGGGGAGAAGAAAGAAGACAAGAAAGAATTCCATCATTTATTGTCCCTAAAAAAGTTGTTGGGACTGGCCATACAGTAGTAACATAATACGGTAAGAGTATCTGCCAAAGAATTCCATTATCACTGATCGACCAAATGGTGTGTACATTTAATTCGTCGCGTGTATGCTAGGAAACTCATTCGGAGTACAAAGCGATGATGCATCCTACAGCTTAGCTATGTCCCCTAATTGGCTGTCCAAGAGGACTATGAATGGCTGTCCGAATGGCTGTCCGAAGGAAAGCCCGACATGAAAATATATAAATCTCTATGCACAGGTGGTCCGAGCGGGCGGGGAAGATCATTCAGACCGTTCCCTCCAATAGGTAAAGAGAATCAGAAAAAAAAGTGAAACACTTGGATTTATGCACCAAACTGGATTCTATGCATCTATTCTCAGCACTTATATTACAACTTCATGCTTCCTCATCAACAAGAAGACCATGTACCTACTGTTAAATTTAGCGAGATGCAACTTAATCCCTCATCGCCATGTATGCATCCGCCAAGTGTGAAAAGCAATGACAACGTCTTGTGTGGTCCACTTCTACGTTACATCGGTATCGACTACGACAAAAAGCAATGGCGCGGTTCCTGCCTTATAGTATCTAGCGAGAGGCAACCTGTACCCTCTATCGGACTGCGGCTACAGTCCTACAATGACGAAATACGTACCATCGAAACACAAGGTGAACTGCTCGACGCGTTTAGAGACAAATATTTCTTTTGGCGTTTTGAATTACAACTGCCGCTACTGAATAAACCGCAGACCGTGACCTACTGGATTGGATCATACGGGCCCTTCACTTTCCATTTGGCTTCCCTAGACGAATCAATGCGATTTATGTTTTATTCTTGTAGCGGTTTTTCGGATATTGCGCAAGAAATCAAAGATCGATTCGGGGGCAACGCAGCACCTTTATGGGATGACGTATTAGATCGCCACGAAGTAATGCCTTTTCACGTTATGCTTGGCGGAGGTGATCAGCTGTATCAGGATAAGCTGATATATGAGGAGTTCATGCAGCCTTGGTGTCGGGAGAAAAATCCAAAGAAACGTATTGCAATGCAACTATCTCAACCAATGCGTGATGGCTTTGAGTACTTCTATTTCTGGAACTACATCAACAACTTTAGGTAAGTAATGATGAGCGCGATAGACATGGCAATCCATCCTTAAACGTTCTAGTTTCAAGGGAAATCCGGTTGTTGCGAAAGCCTACGCTTCCATTCCATCCGTTAACATGTGGGACGATCATGTGAGTCTAATCAAGACGTATTGGGATATTCTAACGGTGGAAAAGGATATCATTGATGGTTATGGAACATATCCAGCCAACCTGCAGCGATCCGATTGCATACAAGGTTTGATATTGCATCTTTTCACAGTATTCCGCTGCAACATATGTTTTCTTCTGCAGTGCTTTTTGCCAACGCATGCCGCTTCTACTTTCTATTTCAGCACCATACGACTATACGATTAGCTGCAAGCCACGGTATGATCCAAGGTGTCCTTCCAACGTGCCAGCACATCGTCACCACGCTAGGGCCAGATATCGGGCTGTTAGCCTTGGATGCACGTGGCGAGCGAACAAAATATGATGTGTGCCGTCCTCAATCGTATAACAAGGTTTTCGAAGCTCTGTATCGAATACCACAGTCGGTCAAACACGTTTTCGTCTTACTCGGTGTCCCCATTATTTATCCAAGATTAACGCTGTTTGAAACAGCCGCCGAAAGTGCTGCAAGCTTTAACCTTGCCACGCTTGTTGGAAAGACCGGCGTGCTTGGTGATACTATCGGCCACCAGCTCAACAGGTGGAATGGTGACCCCGAATTGCTAGATGATATGAACGATCGTATGTATCATATACTTTGCAGTTCACTGGTAATTGATCGCCTCTCCTGTATAGATTGGACAGCGAAGAATCACGAAGGAGAACGTCGCACATTTATCCAACGCTTACAGCAGTATGCTCGTGATCGGTCGATTCGTATCTCTTTTCTGAGTGGTGATGTAAGGCAACCGGAATGGTTAAAAGAGAGAAAAGTGACCCAATCCTTCCAAGGTACACTGTTGTGCTGCCGGTAGGCTGTATTCAAAAGATATGGTCGATAAGGAAGAAGGTGATCCACGATTCATGGTGCAAATTGTTTCGAGTGCAATCATTAATGTGTAAGTTAAAAAGTTCGGATAACGCGATAATCGGTGTAACTTTTGCCCTAGACCTCCACCACAGGCTTTGTTGAAGATTTTAGGCAAGACTTCGTCCCCAATCGCGTTCGATGCTGTCACGGTTGAAGATATGTTTGAGTTGTTCAGATTCTGCCCTGAATGGAAACCGGTAAAAACAAGATTGGGGATTGTTCTTCCTTTTTTCTTTTTCACTAACCAGGATCAATGATAGCGACAAAACAAAAGGCTGCTGGGTATGCGAAATTATTGTGCAGGCTATTATGATCAGCAAACAGGAAAGGTTCATTTCTGGATCCAAGTAGAAAAGTATGCTGGAAAGAAAGGCACCATGGGATATCAGATTGAAGTGCCGAAACTGGTATTTGGCGAAGCGGGTGTCTACATTCACAAAGAGGATGATATTCGCTATGGCGGTTAACATGATGTATCCCTTATGTACATAGCACATTTATCAGTGTACTACATCGCTATTGTTAATAACCATTTGTTTATGAAAAGAAATTACTGGATTTATCCGCCACATTGACGCTTTCTCATATCTTTTTGATGTGTTTTAGAAGAGCGGATTTGCGCGGACTCAACTTGTGTTAGGCGCTCTCAATGCTTATGGAAATGCGTGTCTGATTGGAAGAATTGCGTTAAAAAAATTCCATATCTGCGCATACTTCATACCATGTTTACTCAGTTGTGATAGTCCCTAATATTGCGTGTATTTAAGGATACACTTCAATTCTATGTGTGAACGCCATTGTCTTGATAGACAGAATGTGAAGGATTCAATGAGGCTGGGAAACATGTTTCAGACGGTTCCTTTATAAGCAGTCCAGCAAATCTTGTCCTTTTCTCTTCTTTACCTTTTGCTTATCTTATTTTTGCGTTATTTCTTTCGTATGTACTGCTGCAGTAATCCATCCATATCAACTAACTGTGATTGATAGTTCGAGTTGGTTGAGGTGTGCTTTCGCTCCCATAACCCTCCTACTCTGCTTTTTCTTTTTCTTATTCTACTTCGTTTTGTAAGTGCAGCAGCTCTTTCAATGGTCATCACATGCTAATTTCATCCTGCATAGGCTTCTTAAGTCTGTCTTCTGCTCTGCTTCCCCTCTTTGCTATTGCCCCATTTTTTCCCCTCTTTTGTAAGTACCACTGCTCGTTCAATCATCGTCATAACTAACCTCCTTCTGCACAGACTTTCCTTCTTCTTTGTTCTTTCGCCCCAGGAGAGCACCAGCCCCTCCTAACGGAGTGGGTATGCCGTGAATGGGGATACGGTGACTGTAAGTGTTTATCTTGTATTGACTGAGCAATTTCATAGTAACAACCTTTTTTTTTTCATTTATAGCTCCTGGTGGCTTCATTTTTTACCAGCTTCTTAGCTGTTTTTTTCAAAAATATTTGTAATCATACCGTGTGCCACCCGAGATAGGATGCGCCGCGGTCGCTTACCCACGCGTCGGGATTAGACCAATGGTAAATGAGATAACAGAGTATCATCGAATGTGTACTTATCGTGAATGGTTCTTTGTGCTATTGTGATAAATTTTGCGCCTATGGGAAATCGAGGTTCGTGTAAGTAAATTTTTACTTCTTCTCATAAACGATATACTAACCACGCATATTTTATTTTCTCTCAGCGCAAACTTGATTCCTTTATGGACGCAGGATTTATCTAGAATAACGTAGATTACCATTCAATACACAGTAAAGGTAAACGGGGCTTGAATGATGTACTTCATAAAAAAAACCACAGATCTCAAGTGAGGATGGTGTTTCCAGCTCTCCGAACTGATGAGACAAATATACCGTCTCACCACAGTGACATATTCTGACAACGATCACGTAGTTAACAGGGAATCGCTTGCTACTGCCAACTGCGATACTCAAAGTTCTCGTAAAATCCATCTTTTTTTTTTTTGGTACACACAACTTAAACGCCTTCCTATCGTTTGCGTTTTGAGAAGCATATCATGGATATTTAACGTCGTTGTTTGTGATGAAACATTTATTCGTTTAGCAGACAGCATCTACTCGTGACACGCTATATAGCTGTACCGCTTTCTTTTCATTTAGAACATATTATTCAAGTAAAAGCACACGTAGTATTTAATACACTAGTTACAATGGGTAGATTTGCTTAGTTTTCTACTCTAATGGGACCTGTCACTTGCGTGTCCCAATCTTTCGGGTTCTTTGGATTGCCAAAGAGTCGGAGGGCTTTGACGCGGAGAACATAAGTGCCCTCCTTGACCTTTCTTGTAAAGTCCTTATCCGAGCGAGCCTTATGAGAGAATGTACCAGTCCAAGGGAACTGAGTGAGCAACAGTTTAGGTGAACGGTAATTGCGAGAGACGTCGGTGATGGTAGGGAAAGCATATCCCAAAACGGCCTTGGATTTCGCATCAAGCAACTCAACATTGATTTCACGTGTACCAGTAAGCAGACGGAAAGATAAGAGAGGAGTAGTGCGCTTGTTCTTGCGTTTATACACGTAGGTCTCGCCCTTGTCGTAGACCTTTGTAGAGTTCAAATCAGTGAAGAAGGGTGTGCGGGAAGAGTCCAAGACAGGCAAATCGTTCATGCGACCGACGGTACCGAAGTAAGGAATGTTGATATCCTTGGCGCCACGGCTAGCCTTGAGATGAACATAACCACCATACATCAAATGTTCCTTTGGATCGGTCTTGGGCAGAATCACGGTCACCTTGATTGTCTTTGTGTGGCCGGGTCTGATACGCAAGCGAGTTTGGCAGAAACGTAAGTTGGCGGAACCCTTCTTGACAAAATTCGCAGGTTCTGTAGGGCTGTATCCAGATTTGGGAAGGTCATATGGAGCAAGTGTCAACGAGACCTTGTTAACGACATCATAAGTGACGGTTTTGTCTCCGTAGTTGGTGACCTTGAGGACGTGTGTCTTGTGCTTGTAGCTTGAGGTATCGTTGAAGCTGATCTGGGCAGGAGAGACGTGGGCATGGTTCTTGATGGTATCGTAGAGCTGGATGAGACCTGCACCTTGCTGTAAAGGAGAAGCTAATCCTGTTTGATTGTTGAACTCAGGTGCCAAGTAACCATAATTCTGTAGCTGCTCCATAATAAACAAAGGAGTCTTCTTCTTCTTATCCTTCTCATCTTTGGTGGCCTTGAGATAGAGGGCAATGGTACCAGCAACATAAGGCGTGGCCATCGATGTACCCGACATCATGCCCCAGCTACCCAGGTAGCGAGGAAGAGTGGAGTAGATGTGACCACCAACACCAGCAAGGTTAGGCTTCAAAGCCAACTCATAGGTAGGGCCAATGGAAGAGAAATCCGAAGGTGTGTTCTTGGTAGGTAATTTGTACAGGGAATCATTCTTATCAAATTGAACAATCACTTTGGAATGTTTCTTCAAGGTCGCGACAAGTTTCTCACCAACAGACAATGATACACCGACCACAGGATATGTTCTATTGGTGGTAGAAGGCTGGAAGATTTCTGGTTCGGCATTGTATACAATAAGACCAATTGCGCCAGCGCGTGCAACGTTGGCGGATTTTTGATCGAATGTACAGGTACCACGTTTCAGGAGAGCAATTTTGCCTTTGAGATTCTTGGGGACGTCAGCGGGATCGCATCCGTCGTGTGAACTGCCAAGATTCTTGTCACCAGCCACAAGCTCTCCTTCGCCAGGTACGACGGAAGGGTGCGATGGGGAGCAGACTATTAAGAAAGATATGAGATGGAAAGTAACGAGATGGAGAGGTAGTTCCTACCCAGCTTCGAAGGGATTTCCGTGACTTTGAACATACGCTGGACGGAGTAGTCGTTGTCAAACGAAGCAACAGAAACAGCATTGTCAGCTGTGCTGGGTTGACTGACTGTGAAGATACCATCACTACCAGAGTTACCGGCTGCAATCACAACTATCCAGAGCACGCAGGGTTATCGTCGATGTTTCTCTTTTGCAGATATCTCTTCTTTACCTGGGACACCACGATTAACAATACGCTGAGCCACCAATGTGTCAGGGCTGGACTTCCAGGAGTTCACTTCGCCCAAACTCATGGAGATAATGTTGACACCTGCATCGTACGCATCAAGCATAGCTTTGACGATAATGTCAGATCCAACAGATCCTTCGCATCCGAAAATACGCCACATGCCGAGAGTTGCTTCCGGAGCAACACCAGAAAAGTTCTAAATTAGAATCATCTGCTGCGTGAGCAAAATTGTTGCGTCCATATGTATAAAAAAATTCTTTTTTACTAACCGTCTTGGGATCATAGCCAGCAATGATACCCGAAACGTGCGTTCCGTGACCTAGGGACGTTGTTAGAGGGTGACACATAAGCATGCGATAAACTGTACCTGACACCTTAGGGAATTTCTCAACACCACAGTTATCCAAAGGTGTAGGGCCAGGTTTGATGATCGGGTGTGGATCATTCGAATCATACAGATTACCAACCAAGTCATAACCATAGCGAACCTTGTAGCCTTTACCAAATCCACCGCCCAATGCCGGATGATAATAATCAACACCTACAAATCGTTATCGCGCCTATCTTTAGCATGCAGTTTAAAAATAATATCCATTTACCTGAATCGAGAACACCCACAACGATTCCTTTGCCTTTTTCCTTCAGTTCCTTATGTACGCGATCCACTTGGGTCATCTTATGAGGAAGAAGAGCGGCAACCATTTCTGGTGGCTCGGCCAGAACCTTATACTTTGACACATTGGGGCGCGAAATCGATATGACGGAATGGACATAGTGGACGTTGGCCTGATTCAACAGAGACGCCAAAGCTAGTTCGTGATCTGCGCCATTAAATTGGAAGGAGGCACCGTGGAAAAGTTCGTGGTTATACACGTGAGCGACTTGGACATCGGCTTTCTTAAATTTCTTCGCAATAGCGGCAAAGACCCTGTCGGGGTCCTCCGCGTCCGTGAATTCGACAATATATCGATCGCCAGGACGAACCTCGGGGCTTATGGTTAACAACTTTGGGTGTTCGAATGCATCGACGAATGAAACACCTAGCAACAAGCTAGTGGCTGCTGCAATGAGCGGCAAAGTGGTGATCCTCATAAGAAGAACAGTGATAAATAAGTAATGAAGGGGGAACGAAGAGTCTGCGCGAAGTGGTGGAAAGAAAAAGAGAGAAAAAGAAGGAAGGATAAAGTTGAAAGAAGAAGAAGAAGAGAGAGGACGTACTGGTAATGGAGCGCGGGTCCTTCTTTTATGCATTCGTGCAAAATATTGGCTATACGCCCATCAAACACTTCATGAGGCGATGCCGCACATGGTGGACGTACTTTACGGTAACAGAGTTCTGATATAGGAATTTTAACTTGATTAAGATGAGAGAATAGATTGACTCTTTACCAAAATGTCCGGAGTGCACAGTCAGTAGCACAAGGTTTGTATGACATTCATGTTGGTTCCCATTGGATACGCTATCGCATCTTGCATTCGACAGCTGCACCACCTTTTTTGATTGTTTATCGTCATTAATGACGATGGATAGACGAAAAAGCGTCCATTATATTGGTCGATGCGCAGATAAAGAACGTTTCTTGTTATAAAATATAATTTATGGCGTCGTTACAATAAATTCCCTTTTTCTATTTACACGCTGATTTGGAAACATTGGTAGTACCGATGTTGCGCAGCTGGGAAATCGCGACACAAAGAAAATGAGGCTATACCTTATTGTTTTAGTCATTATCATTCCTTGTCAGTCACTGAGGTATACGATCGCGTGCAACAGTCTCATTTTCTTTGTATGCTATCAGTGCTACCAGGTAATATGAGTTGTTCTGAGACACACATCTTCCATTCTTTCTTCTTATTCCCTTATGTCACGGCGTCCCGGGTAAGTATGCAGGTGTGTAACAGCAGGAGGCATCGCTGACACAAGCACTTCATTTTCTGCGTGTAACTTATTGTCATTCCCATATTCTGCCAAGACGTGGCGAGTTTGCACCATTATGCGGAAGCCTCCGTCGCCGGCATACTAAGTAATAACCTATACATAAAATGCAACGTGTGGTTAGAAAAAAAGTGGCAGCAAGGGACAATCTGCAACGATGTCGTTGAGTTGTATGGAATTGCCTTTCTGAGTCTGTATCCGACAGTTTTGTCAATTGAAGTCTGTTGGCATGCAAGCGCGCGTACTTGCATGAAGTATCTTGCGCGCACGGCAACTGTTATTTCCATCATCCTTCTCTACTTGTACGCGTCTTTGCGCGACTGCATATGGAGCGGAAACAAATACTAGAAGTGTCATATGACCACTTTTGTGGATGCAACACTGTACTACCTGTGGATGCCATGCGCTTTCGATCTCAGATTAACCATTGTAATGGAACTTATTCAATAACCGAACTGTTATTATTGAATGTTTCTTTAAGATCCATTGAGGATCGCGTCATTTAGGTTTGCTATTTCGAAAGGGTTGGAGATACAGGTATTTTTGGATACCAGCAAAGTCGAGCATCCGTGAATTTTCTAAGCAGCAGCAGATGGAAATCATGTTGCTGCCGTTAGATCATTCACACTAGGTTTAAGTCATGTGCACTTAAACAGCCTTCGATCCCCCACCCAGGGGTCTTTCCATAAAAAAGCATTGTACAGGATATGCAAACGCTTCATCGATACCTTTCGGTTGCTGTTCCGCCGCAGGAGGTTGTATAAACTCAACGTGGGAATAACGCGTCTTTGGCGGGAAGTGTAGTAACCATTGGTGCGATTGGCTCCCACCTCTTTCTTCTCTCCTGTTGGTGAATGAATGAGTCAGACATATTTAAGACAAGTGTTACAGATTTTCACAGCGAACTCAGACATTTTTAATTTGGCCGCCGCGTTGTGAAGCGACAAGTTACAAGATGCAAAATCGCACAAACATCTGCGAAATCACGTGTGGTCGTTTCGGTTGGTTGTAAACGGCGATCATTTCGTCAGATTATCAGCAAACGAGATGAATGCATAGTTAATCTCGTGTCAATAAGGCGAAGCAGTAGCAATCGAAGACGCGAGATTTCCATGGAATTTTGCGCAATCTTGTACAGTAAATTCTTGACATCATTAGGACATATACGGTTATAGCCACATTTTTGTCTTGTACCGCCACCACATCCTTGTCATTTCCCGTATAGGTAAGGTTTTGGGCTTCCCAGGAAAGATCTATATCAAGAACATGCTGTACAACCACGATAACACCAGCAAAACTCAGTTCCTGGAAATCGAAGAATAGCGAACAAAATTAGGGATTTTTTTCCCATAGCGTAAAATACTGCCACAAACACTTGTGCCTTGCCCAGAAGCACAAAATTCCATGGAAAAAGCTCATTCATTTGGTAGCACAATTGTTGATTTAAAAGGGACAAATATGCGTTGCTCTTTGCCTTTTTCTTTCTTTGATCGCCATCTGACAAAAGTTACCGGATATTTATTTTGTCTCATAGTTTAGCCTCCCTGTTGGATAGATAAAATTTTTAATAGAAACAAGTACCAATGGCGTCCGATAAAAAGGTATGTCTCCCTTTCGCAAGCTCATTTTTGAACCGAATATTACTATTTCGCCTCCACAAGACAGCAATAAAGATAGCCGTGTGAAGATATCATCTTCGACGATGGCTGATGGCTAGTGGTATGCGCAACATTACTATCATGGTCGTCCATGATGAGGGGTCTACACTAGTTGTGCCTCGATCGCCCTGATCTGCGTTATGTAATACTGAAGACGACAAGTTACTGCCGATCACACATAGCGTACGCATTCTTTTTCAAATACCTTCCCGTAGCTACGGTTTTAAGGAATAGATTTTGGAGACAGCATGATAGGAGACGCTCTCGAGTACTGAATATGTCTCCTACAGCATATCAAAAGAATGGTGATCAAATTCCGAGTTCATGTCGTACAAGACGGTCGTCATCGATTTGCCATCCGTCCATCAATGAATCATCCTGATTTGTGGAGATTAGGAGACGAAACTTTTGAAGACGGCTATACGACACAGAAGAGCTACATTTTTGAGCTTTTACAAAGCAGCACCTCCTGACATCACGAGTGGAGATTGCCACGTGTATATATTAAAATCAAGTCTATGTGGCATGCAATGTACGTGGTCTATGTCTTGTTGGGAACTCAAAGAGGATGAACGCTCAGGCCACAGAACCTAATTGGGCATCGGACAAGAACGTTCCTATCAACGAAACCTGTCCCAATACTTAATCGTTTATATGAACATGTCAGCGTAGAATGAGGAGCTTTCTGCTGTTTCTCATCGACGTTGTCATCCTAGACGCAGCAGTGGCACCAGTACAAGCGTGTTGATATTGCTATTAATCTGGACGGACTGCAGATTGCAGCCGATGCAGTTCTGTCGACCCTTTTTCGCTCCTCTCTACTAGCCCAGCAGGCGGTGGTTAGCTGTGCAGAGTTCCGAATATGATGTCCACTTTTGCACAAACAAGAAAACAAGCAAAAGGATAATATTACAATACAGGTTGGAAGGAAAAAAGGAGAAACGAAATAACTATACCGACGAAGTAAATTAACGAAAAGGAGTACAACAACATTCAAATGTGCTACATTATAATATGTAGTTGCCAAGGAAAAGAAAAGAAATAAAGAGACATCTTTCTTTTTTGAAGAATGGGCGAAGCCAGAGAAAAAAAAGTGGAACGATAGGAACGGAACAAGAGATACAGGGAGCAACAGTATGGTATATATCGTGAGACGGGATCAGTAATATTTCCCGGCGTTGTAGTTCTCGCCATATCCTTGGGCGTTATTCTGATGGTATCCGTCGTAGTTGTCGTAGCGCGAGTTATTGTTTTTAGAGTACATGCTGTGTCCATCACCTACGTAATATTTCTGATCTGCAAAGTGATTGGTTGAACCGGCTGTTGTAGGTGTGTCGGGTGACATATCGTCTAACCTGATACCTGACTTTCTGCGACGGCGTCGTTCGTCCTCATCGTCAGCATCGCCATAAATGGATCGTGTACAGAGCTGTGTGATGCCATTGGAAATAGCCAGCAACTCGACTGCCAGAGCTGCAAAAATAACAAGATAGACTTTACCAAATGTACCTTGGACATAGCTTGTCAACGGAGAGTAGCATGGTCTGAGGGGACTGATGCCAACGTGAGGATCGCAACCTGGACTGACAGCAGGGTTATCCATGGGGCTATTGAATCCACAGCAATTGAACTGAAAAAATCATTTTGTTTCAAACGTCAATTACAGTCCGACGCTGGCGCTTTCTGACTCTTTTTTTTTTCTTTTACCTGTGTCTGTAAATGAAGTCTGAAATCAAAGCTGCCACTGTTCCACAGAGGTGCAACATATTGTGAGGGATTGGCTGCTTTTTGATAGATTTTGACACCAATGACCACTTGGTATACCAGAGCAATAATAACAATGATCAGGTACACGTAGGTCACAAATGCGCGTTTGGTGAAGGCTCCCACCATACCAAAGATTGAAGCCACACAAATAACGGCACCAAGAATCGCGACAACTACCCAAAAAAAGAAATTGGTTGGATGGTACTGTCGTCATATATCATCTCGCTCTCTTACGTTTAAAGGTGTTCTCGGGAAATAAGGTAGCGCCAATGAATCCGTCTTTATTGCCAATCAAGCCGAAAGCAATAAAAGCAATTCCGAGACACGCAAACAATAAATTGGTGGTGATCATGTACACCTTGCTCAGTCTACGAGTAGTAATCATGAGTTTACTGAGTCGACAACACGAATAGTAAACCTTGCGCAACACGTTGGCATGTTGGTGATGTATCGTTGGTGAAAGAAGTAACGAGCGGCAAATTGTCTTGTGACAAGGAAAGGAACTGAAGGAGTATAACGAGAAGCGAATTGTTTGCTGAAAGAAGGAGAAGGAGGCGGACGTGGAGGAGGGGTTCAGAGAAAGTGGAAGGGAGACAGAGAGAGAGAGAAGTGAGGGAATAATAGTAAAAAGGAAAGAAAAAAAATAAGACCCGCTCAGTAACCAAGCTAGACCGCCTTGTGTCCTTTTCCTTCTTGCCCTGTACAACCTGTACGTTTTTAAACCTATTTTCATCGATCTATTGGCGAATCAAATCGCGTGTAGGAAATGACCACGGTCGTTTGTATTGCATCTGGCACGCTTTTTCTCCGCTGGTACCACCTATTTACAGTCCGCTGGTTCTCCTTGAACAACCAAAGCCTCTCTTCCTTCTTATGCATTTGTTCTATTCTGTAGTTCATCTCCTGTAGCTAGATGATCCTAAAGATACTATTGTACGAGAGAAGCAAAAATATCAAAGCCAAATTTAGAATCCAAGGAATAAGTTAGTCTTGGCGTCATACTTTTTTTTAGAAAGAAGCTTTTAATTACGCACTTGCCGTTGTTGGTGTTGTTTCTGAGACCATCATTCCTTTTCCAATACATTTAAGGTTGGATCATATCTCCAAACGAAGATCCTTTACCATTGCTGTGCCTGGCACTGCAAACCAAGCCACAGCTCAGGCCATTTGATTTTCACAGATGGCTTTGTATTTGCTATTTCAACTATCTAGTAACGCCTTTCGAAGATCAAAAAAAGATCCTTCTGTGAGACAATACCGAAGCCAGTACAGTGTGGCTCCTCTTTATGGATCGAATTTTCCACAAGTCTCCATTCGTACTTTCTCACTATACCAAAAAGAAAAAGGGGTTTGAGCCACCAAACCTTCTTGAATTTTGCGCTACTTACGGAGCATAGATAACATTACCCGTTGGCAAGCAATACTGAAATTTAATCCAGGGCACTTATGTGGCCCATAACCAAATGGAATCCAAGCTAACCCATTGACAGATGTATTCTTCTCAACTTCCGTTTATGTTAAAAATCGTTCCGGTCTAAACGTTTCAGCATCCACCCAGACGTTTGGTTCACGATGCGTAGCCATAAGTTCAATATGAATAGGCGTATTGGATGGAACAAACTGATCAGCAATAGTACTATCTGCAGTGGAAATCCGCTGCAAAGTATCGGCAGCAGGGCCATCCAAGCGCAAAGACTATACAAAAATGGTTTGTTCATCCTGTTGAGCAAATCATAAAGCTTACCTCCTGAATGATGCAATGTAAATACATCATTTGTCTTGTTTGATCAAGCGTAGGTAGAATATCGTCTGCACTTTTCCCAAGGATAGTTAGAACTTCTTTTCGTGCTTCGTCTTGGATCTCCTTAGTGAACAAATTCATTTGTGCTTAATAACGATCGAAAAAGTATGAGGAAAAAAATTATTACTTTGTGAACAGCAAGTCTGTAGATAGTAAGGGCCAAAGAGTTGGCTAAATTGTCGTGCCCAACGGCGAAAAAGCAGTAATGTTATCCTAGGCATACGCTGTTAGCATGCTTGTGATCTTTAAAGTCACTTACTCTCAACTCTTTATCAGACAGGTCACCGCGGCCTTCCATCTCAGCCTTTAACATCAGAGTCAAAAGGTCCTTCTCGGAATCATCTTCCGCAACCGTTTCTTTGATTTGCAACTGCTTCCGTTTCTGTTCGATCAGGTCGTCGATCATAGCCTTTAGGCTATCAAAATCTTTATGAATTTTGACTCTTTTCGGAAATAGCCATCGAAATGTGGTGTCAAACATAGAGAACATGATAAAAAACGGATCAGTTAATCCGGTTTTGATATCCTTATAAGTGACAGCCCATGGACTGTTGACGTCCAGTATCGATCCAAAGTCAAAGCCTTGAATGAAAGACTAATACGATAATCTGTATCGTTGTAGACTATCTTACCAGAACCAGCGAGACCATAGCGTCAAGAGCAAGTCATTCAGTCATGTCTTTGATATCGATAGGTGCGTCAATTGATCTGTCCATTACAAGAAACATCTTTTGAGTAAGTTCAGCGAAAGTGCGCAAAGGTAACGCCTTCTGAAAAACTGGGTTTGCAATCTATAAAATTGCATTGATGTTACAACAGGTCTATAAAATTTTTTTTTGTTCTCATACCTTCCGCTGACGTTTCCAATCATGAACATCGAGGCCAATAATGCTATTTCCTCCCAGAAGCTTTCTTGCTAATGAGCCTTCGCTGCCATAGCCTTCTCTAGATTTTGGGTACAGTTCTAAAGCAGAACATGAATTAATTGATAGCAAGGCACCACTTTACCAGGATTAGTCAAGATAGTCTTGTTGGCCTCAGGATTGGTGGAATACGCAGCCCATCTCATGGGCAGTTTCATCTGCGATCATTCACAGTTTAATCATCCTGATGTTGGAATATAGTAGGTTTGTTTACCGAGTAAAGTCCATTCGCCTGTTTAAGCAGCGGGTGCACCAGCTTCTTATGCTGTTTATAGACAGATTCTCCGGAACGCAACGAGTTTACCAAATCCAGTTGACGAATAAACGGTATGTGTCGCAGGTTACTAGGTGGTGTGGTAGCATTGAGATACACCCAGTAAAGAATAGGAAGGACCAGAACGGCACCTATAGTTACCGTGCTTTGGACGGTCTGGGGATTGTGCGGCGTCCACTGCGTATACGCTGCCTGCACCCGCTGATGTACTATAGATAGAGTTTGCTGAATACAGTAGTTTCCATGACAAGAAACATAATAGGAGGAATCTATCTTGTTTCTCCTCCGTTTTAATACTAGTAAGAGAGAAGAGTGTGGCTTGTCATTTGTTTCAAAAACCCTAGGGCTTAGCTTATTGCAGTGCCATCTTCATATGATCATTTACAACGAAGGTAAAATTATCCGTGTAATGGTGCTTGTAGCAAACGTGCATAGCGGTGTATTTTTGGTGTAGATTCTGAATTGTTGACGGTAAACAAGAAGAAAGGCGTTTTCTGCAAGTATCCCACTTTCTGCGATCCCGCGAGGATGATTTGCCTGCTGGATGTAAAGCCTATTCGAGTGGCATAGAAAGCCATTCACGATTACTACATGGATAATACGAGATGTTACCTCATCTAATCCTAAGAACAATTTGTGTATTGACGTAGTGATCTGTTCTGAACGTAGAGCAGTCGGATCAGAATGAGACAACGCTAATATTTTCGTAACAACTGAATGTACCTTTAAACCTAGAGCGTTGGGCATTCTATTGTGGCAAACAAGGGATTCCATGTGCGACAACGCTTACTTAAAGCAGTGAAGTCGGGTTGCACCAAATCCGAGAGAATCCAGGATAAAAGACCTTGAAGCCTAAACGACAGACACAGAGACATGAATGCGCCTGGATCCGAAGGATAAGAAGACGTACCTTTCCCTTAGATACTCGGAACGATACGATCATTTACTCAACTTAAAAATATGCTTTACTAAACACTATCTATTCAACGCTTTAACTCCTTCCAAATAATCGTTCAATTTTGAAAATTTATCATAGTCTTTCTATCATAATGTGCCCATACAAGTGTGGTAGATCGTCTTCCGGAAAATGCTCCAACAGAAAAATAGGGAAAATAGAAAATAAAAGATAAATATAAAAAGTAAATGCATAGATCATGAGAATAACGATAACGGAATGGAATATTACATTGTCCCCAGAAAGATCTCAAAGGAATCGTTTGAGAACCATTTATTGAATAAAGGTACTTCCGGTTACATACCAATTAGTTGGTCGTTATCTTGGAAACGGTCAAAGGGTATTTTTCTCCCAGATCTACCCTGTAAGCGCGTTTCCAAGTCAAGGGCGACCCAGGATGCATGCGATCATCTCGTGGCTTTCTCCACACGATCGGAAAAAGGGTAGGAAGGATACAAGTGCTGTATATGTGGCAGAGTGAACAATATAGGATCATCGATGATGAATGGTGATCGTTGTTGCGGCAGGACCGAGGATTATCTTTGACAAATTGTTTCTACAAATCAACGGAGTGGAGTTTCTTTCATAACTTATCCCGAACTATGTTGCGACGTAATTGCGCTTCATAGTTAATCTGTAGTAGGATTTCTCTCAAAACCCTTTTATTTTAACATGTCATCAAGGAAGACTACGTGACTCTTCATCAGTCTTTCCTAAAGCTTTTCGTTGTCATTATCCAGCATAGGATCAAGCGCGTGTTGTATTTTACAGACATTTGCTATCGCAGACCAGAGGAATATGTGATTAGAGTGCTCTTCGCGGTCTCAATGGCACTGAGGACTACCCGTCTGATGGTTGATGTATACTGCTCATTGAATAAGCTTTTACGCTAATCCATATAAATTTTGCGTCCATGAGAAGCCACTTTTACGCTAAAAAAAGAACCAAGTATGCGTTCGTTAATACATACGTTGGCAATAAATTCATACACTACTCACATCAACGCGGCTCCTCGATGGACGCAAAATTTATATAGACAGCATAAAAATTTGTTTCATGGTTAGTAAATGGAACAATACTTGGATGTCATTTTGTTTACTCCCGAAGGGTAATTCCATGGTTTCACGGCGGCCGCACCCCACACTGTAATGGATGGGAGTGGGAGAAGAGAAGGATATTGGCTTCGATGTGAGTGACCAATTGTAGCGTACTGCAGAGGAATTGAAGCGATAAAACGTCCAGCGAACTATTGCACAAGATGAGTGGTGCTAAGTACGACAGCATTTATTTTACTTAAGTGATGGATAAAGACGCCACCACACCCGAGACGGTTCGGGACAGAGATCATACAGGCTAAACAATCCATCAAAAGACATGAGTGGTCCTGGGTGCGTATTCCATTAAAAGTACATACCGGGGATGTAAAATGAACAGAGCCAAAGAAAAAAAAAATCATGCGCCCCTTTTAAATACTGTCACTTTAAGTGTTCCGATTGGTACGTTGGGGAACCTATCACAATGGACTAGCGCAGTACACCTTTGATCTAGATGTGAAGGTATCTGCTTCTCTGCGCAAAAATCTACTGCTCCTCCCTGTAGCATTGAAGTGGTGTCAAAGTAAAGGTATTATTTGAGTGACGCAAATGTATATTCAGAATCCAGGATTGTCGCACAACCATCTCCCATAGCTTCAACCCTCAGGAGTGTCGGCTTAATGTCGGAATTGCACGACGTTGAAAAAAAAAAGAGAATGAAATGATCGAGGAAACCCCTGTAGCGGATATCTTGATACTGATACTGTTTATTGAATTATCTTTTGCATGACACGATATGCCGTATTACGGACGCGCCTTTTGCGTGAGATAAAGAAAAGTACCTTTCACACACCTTTTGGCATGATGTAAAAAAAGATCCGATCCTTGCGACGCCTTTTACATGAGACAACGAAATTCTGTCTCTGCCTTAGACAATGGGAAGCTATCAATGGCTCTAACATAACATGGAAGAATATGATAACGAAAATCACAGCTTCGTATAAACGTAAAAATACGTGCTCCAAAACGCAGAGTTTATTTGGAAGTAACGTCAAATAGCTTCGAATAGGCCCAAAGTCATGGGAAGAATCCAGTAGTTATTCTAATATCATCTTGGGGTATGTCCTTGTTGCTTATTTGTTAAAACGTTCGCTGTTGCAGGTTCACAATTAATGCAACATTGGTTCCGCAAGCCTGGCTAGCAGTAGAGAAAGTGTATTTGGATAGAGTCTCCTCATAATTAAAGTTGTGTGCTACTCGTGATGCTCCATATAACCCATTCTCTCCCTGTTATATGTCCGTATTTTTGAAGTCAATAATATCGACTTTAGTGTTTCATTCTAAATCGATCCTGTTTACTGCATTGTTGTCGCCGTGACCGCATTGTGGGGTTTATTCCAGCCCAGGTTCGAAGACCTAACTCTCAGGTTGTACCTGATATTTTACTGGCACCCTCAGCCGCGTTTTTTTCTTCGTAAAATGATCGAGCTGCGCCTCCTTGTACGACGGCTATTTCCAGAATTGTCTCATGAAACGGAAAAAGTTTAGCCGATACTAGATTGCAGTGCAATCAGGGCACAAAGGACCCGGGGGTAGCGATCGTATGATCGGAAATATCGAAGCGATTTCGTCGTTTTCTGGGGTTGACTCATAACTTTCCGAAATCTTGTAGCTTTCCTTCCGTATTTATAGATATTACTGAAAACCTGCGTTCACGCACTTTCGTCCATTATGGATTATATCAAACAAGCGATTCTCGACGTGGATCAGCAATTTTTGCAATTGTACGCAGATTATGCCCATTATTTGAAGCAAACAAAGGTGGTCAGCGGCATCACTGCAGCGATCGCTCTCACACTGCTTTACCGTGCTTACTACAAAGCAACCACACCACCAAAACACCTGCGACATCTCCCTTACATCCATCCTGTTGATCTTATGAAGTCAATGCTTCGTGGGGATTCTATCTACGAACAGCGCCGAAAATTAGTATTGCCATTGCTTGACAAAGCTAATGGACTTTACACCGTAGGATATCGTACAACAAAGACAAAGCAATTGAAGATTTAAGATAGATGAATATGCCTACGGGATGGATGGTGATATCGGCAAATCCCGAAGCAAACAAGCTAATTTTGTCGAAACCTGGTATGAATTGACGACTAAAATCATTATCCCAGCACTTACAATGGCTATATGATTTGGACGATAAGAACTGTACCAGAAAGCAGTTTCTGCCTTTGGTCATCCAGACGCACTCGTTTCCAAGTTTGTTGGTGGAGAACATGTTGGGACATTAGACGGTGCGGATTGGAAACGACATCGCAAGGTTCTTAGAAAGGAAGGGAGGCTTGTCGGCCTACTAATTTTATTCATGTACAGATTACAAACCCGGCTTTCCATAAATCGCTGCCTATCCATGTATTTGGTCAGATTTCAAAGAAAATGCTTGATATCATTGATAAGTCTGAGGGATCCCTCATTTCCGTAAACAACGTCATGGAACGCGTTACATTTGATATCATTGGGCTTGCAGGGTTTGGTAAGAAGGGTGGCGCTTGTCCGGTCAGGCAATTAGCTGACAAGAAAAACAGGAACTGATTTCCAATCGACCGAACGTAGCGATAGCCCATGGACCAGCAACTATCATATCGTTAAGGAGAGCTTATCAAACCCTTTCTTTATTTTTTTTCAGAAGTTCGACGCCGAGACAAAATATAGATGGATGTTCCGTGGTCGCGTCCAGGCACACAAGGCTTTGAACAGCTTCCAGGGACTGGTTGATGAATTAATTTATCAGCGGCGGAAGGAATATCTAACCAAGCAGGAAAGCACTAAACCTGATTCCGAAAAAGACCTTCTGAGTCTGATGTTGGAAGCCGAAATGGAAGGAAATGAGAAGTTGTCAAGCAAAGAATTACGGGTAGGTTTTCACAATGGGAGAAAAGTATAGACAATATGTTAATGTTAAAATACTTAGGACAATGTCCTTAGTCTTATCAGCGCAGGTAAAAATTGGCTCGCAAGGATATCAACCTTAACATATGCACATATAGGCCATGATACCACGGCTGCCGCGCTGACGTTTGTTATCTACAGATTAGCTGTGAACAAGGTAAATCTTCGTTTTCTTCTTTCCTTTAGCGTTGCTGACGACCATATTTCTCCTCAAGGGTATCCAAGAAAAAGCGCGGGAAGAAGTCCTTGAAATTCTCGGAACAGATCCAGCTGATATTTTGCCCGATATTAATCAAGTGAAAGGAATGACCTACCTGCTGAATGTCATCAAGGAAGTAAGCTACCCATAACAGGTACACGCGATGAAAGAATATTTACGTTCAAGTAGACTTTGAGGCTCGATGGTCCTATGGTGAACAGTTTGGGACGCATAACAACAGCAGAATCCACACTTGCTGGCCAATATGTTCCTGCTAACGTACAAATCCTACTTGATGTCCTCACGACCCATCGCAATCCAAGCTCATGGGAAAATGCTTATACCTTTGATCCAGATCGATACAGTATCTCGACAGAGGCTGAAAGAAATTCGGCCGCCGATGGATTGGTCTGGACGCCCTTCGGCCATGGACCTCATAAATGTCTGGGTATGAATTTCACATTGGTACAGCAACGCGTGATACTGTCAATGCTTTGTAAGTCAGCAAACCCGCTTTACAAGCGTAATCTAATCTCTACGTAGTGCGAAAATACGAATGGGAACTACCAAACAATTCTCAAGACCATTACAGCAATGGGTTCGTCCTTACCATCCCTAGCGAATTAAAGGTCTCTTTCAGAAGACGGTACTGAATGTGAGACATATGCCATACTTAGTGTAAACTTTCAGGAAATCCCATGTCCCATTATCCCTTCTTATGGAACAACTCTTTAAGAAAGTCCTATTACTAGTAATGTATGATGATAAAAATACCAGAAAGCTGGGATGCATGCAGCATGTGCACTTACGGGATGGAGGTAGGCGCAACCATGACTGTTCAATTGAAGGAACCTTGCTCCAGAACCATAATTTTAGATAAGCAACCTTCTTTTTTTACTGAACGTATCCGCCTGATAATTTAGCTCCTATCTGCGCGCAGGCGATCAGACAAATAAGACAAACAAATAAATAAATAAATAAATAAAGACTGGACACAAATACAAATGCAATGCAGATTTACGAGAGAAGTAACGAGATACCTTTTATTTCTCTAACTGACTTATATTTACATATACAAATGCTACTATATACACATGAGAAAAGGGAAAAGAAAAATTTTCCTTCTCGACATCTAGATATCAAATTCGTCCCATATATCATTACTTATCAGAGTATGCACGTCTTGTAGCCGTGCATGCATTTCTGATGCAAGTTCTTGCTTTGTTTCCTGTAGGTATGTATCAACCACACCGGGGTTCCTGGTAGACGTTGTACTTTGGGTTTGTCCGACAAACGATAGCCATTGAGGAATACGAAAAGACACCTTCATCGTGGGAACGACGCGATTCTGGCAAATTCTCATATCCTTTATAATCTGACTTTCGAGTTCAAAGTTCTGGATCATTCCGGTCAATTCAAAGACAATGGCTTGGTTGAGGGAATGCAGGAGTTCTTGCAGGCGTTCGCTGTCGAGTACTGATAGTTGACGAGGTAATAGTAACGGCAAATAATTATCAACCATTGGATCAACCGCCCCGAATATTTTTTCGTTCAATTGGTGGACATGTTTGGCAATGATTCCCGGCATTTCGAATAAACACTTGTCTATATCTGGTATGAGCTGTTGATCATGTTACGCCTAGAATGCTTACCATCAGTATTATCTAGACCCAGAGCCGAAGCCTCTAACCGCAGGCGACCGTTTTGGATGCTTCTCATATGAGTTAGATCGAGGAGAAACATTTCGCCATTGGTGCTAAGGACTTCTTCCGCGACATTCGAATAATGTTCTGCAATAACATCGCGGATGTTGAGGGCTGATGGCCAGTTATCTGTCTCGGAGGGCTTGATCTCGCCCCTCCACCCATGAGCAAGGGAAAGAAGGAAGCACCCTGAGATAAGTAAATTGCAGAAAAGCATAGGAAAAGTTACAAATATAAGGAAAGAAGAAGGTTACGTTTGTGATGATTTATGTATCTTTTGCTTTCGCGTCACGACAGGTAGGTAGCACAGATAGCCATCTGTTTTGTCATTTTTTTGAGTTGAATAACGCGTATAAACAGAATATCCATTTATTATTCCTTTTCTATCCTTTTTGCCTTTCGGCGATCGTAAACTGTTCCGTTTCCGGCGCTTTTTAGATCCCGGGCCTGGGCTTAGGCCACGTCAGTTTAATAACAGGCAGGTACGATATGTCACGCATTTGAGAAACAAGCGAAGACTTTGAAATCAGTCTGTTATTGTTTTCGTATCCTAGTGTTAGGGCACAAGGTTTCCTCCTGTGTTTTCTGTTTTTCATCTGAACTGCGGTTGTCATGTTTTATCGTTAGTAAGCTGTCGTATATGTAACTCCGCCGATACGTAATTCCGTGGAAGGAACCCCAAACCCCAAGGAATGACATGATACACCTATTGTTCTTTGTCATCGACCACAAAACACAAACAAGAATTATGCAATGCATTATATGCGAAATCTTTTCTACCTCGATAGTGAATAAAAATTGCTGCTTATACATGACCACGACCCATATATTCGTGCGTCGGTAATAAGTTTACCTCGATATGACACGACCGTGTGCCATTCTCTAACAATTTGCTACCTCTAAATTATTATCCACATAATACGTCTACATGACATTCTGTTACTATCACCACGAAACGTTCGCATCCTCTGGTTACTGCGCTCGGCAAAATGGAACGACGCCTGACATGCAGTGTACGGAGATAGAACAGCTCCACCTAGAGTCCATGAACTTCGATTTCTCCTGTATGAGCGTATACAAGCTGTTGTTGGTAGTATGAACCTGACGACATGGCCATAACCGCTTGTGTTACTTCAGCTACGGATAAAGCCGCAAATGAGTCATCAAGTCTAACAATAAGCTTTGAGGGCGCTAACTACACAAACACGACTATTACGAAACAGTACATTCATCGCTGTCTACAATTTAGACATATCATGTACAGAAAGTTGAATTTGGATATCGATCGACAGACGAGACAGCGCGACAAAGTAACTTGTTTTGGTTTCTATACGACACATTAATTCAGGTCAAGCACTGCATTCTATGGAATTTTTGTACCTTCGAAAAGTTTCGGGAGATAATAGCTAAGCAATTGCCCTTCTACAGCCTCTAGATCAAGAATAGCACTGTTTTCTGTATGTTGGTCTTTGTTCATACATATGTATATAGTGGCACAGGTAGTCTTGTTAATAATGAAGTGGTCACGTTGCAATAAAATTGCGGAGTGCTCTGCTGCGCTGAGGCCATGCGTGGGGGTCTACGCTGGTTCACGACTATCCAACAGTTCGTAGTCCAGCTGACAGCCCCGGATGACAAGGTCTTCGCCAGCTGTTATAATTTTAGTAAGCTAGATGGATGCACGGTGAATAAGCTCACCCAAGCGAGAAACAAAAGCTGTACTGTTTCTGTTTGTATTTGAGGATGGGGGTACAGGTATAAGTGAATTTTGATTGCTACATATATAAAGCCTGCAGCATATACATATATTAGTTACCGTTGCGTGTCCACGATATTCTCGCCGTTTAGCCATTTTTTAACGATCTATGCGGTGCTTTTGGCAAGATACAAATGCCGGACGTAGTAAATTGTGTCCAAGACGATCTTCGTTATGTTTTGCAGAAATGTTCTTTGACTCAATACCTGAGAGCCCCACCTACAACCGCTTCAGATGCATCTTACTATGTCACATCTATCCACCTTGACGTCTTTCCGGCAGTTACCGATGATAGCAGGAAAAGGTAGTCATGGCATTCGTTTCGCCTTGCAGGACCTACAACCACTTCGTTAGGTATGAGTGTCATTGAAAGATGACTTAGCATTGTTGCTTTGAACAGTCCCATATTCGCGGTTAGGAAGAAATGAATATTTGCAACAGGCGGGCGCCGCTAATAAAAAGGCAAAACACGTCTCCACCAGGGCGTTCTGATAACTACGGTAAAGCGTAAACGATAGACAGTGGATTGAATGACGGCATTGAAAGGTCATCTATCTTCTCCCTGAGTCTCTCACCATGGTTGGTGCCATGAAAGTAGTATTTGCAATAACTTTCTTGTTAAATACGGTAGCCGCTCGGTTAAGGAATACTCACTTAAGGAATATGTTCACTTGTGGAATAATGATTTTGGCAACCATTTTGGTAAGCAGTAAATTATTCCAAAATTCAGTTGTAGAATGATGAATAATTTTTTCGAAAGATATTCCCTTACCGAGCGGATAACAACCATAGTTTATTTTGTGAAATGGCTTTCTATTGTAGTTTGTTTTAACATTTGCTGATACTCGGCTTGTAGAATAGCTGGTTTTTGTTTCAAGTAAATGTCCAGTTGTCCATCTACGTCGTGATATATATCTACAATTGCGCGGGATTGGTCGAGGTTCCTGATTTTCTCCGCTATTGGTAAATCAAAATGCATCATTTCTAATTACGACTCTGGGTCATCATTTTCGTCGTTGTTCTTCTCTGCGTTCTCAGCTTCCATGATGTTGTCAACAGCATTTCTCTGTATACTTCCATATGGATGTTCTCCGACTTCACTTCTGGTTACCTATTAGCCTGATTCAGTGAAAGATTGTCCGCATAAGCCTCGCACAAGGCTTTCAGTGATTTAGACTTTTTTCAATGATAGTGTAGGAATCAAAATGCAGAAAAAGATCCAATCCAATCTTTTCAGACGTGTCGTAGTACGTCTCGATGTAATAGCACGCGTTTTAGAACTACGCTCCACATAAAACTTATGTGATTCGTCAGCAGCTTGTGCTGGAGTTTTAAATTTTAGTAGTTTCCAAAATAGTAATTTGTACGACTTTTCACTTGTGGAATATGTTCGATATAAGAATGAAAAATATTCTGACCGACAGTATTCTTTAACCGAGCGGTTACTGTACTAAGAATTAGAGAATCCAACTCTAACATCATGCATGTACACATCATTCCTGGCGATAGCATTTACAGTTGCAGTCTGACAATTTCTGCATCTTTTGAAGCTATCTCAAGAGTATGCTGGTGGCCAAAGCACAAACGTATTCCAGCAATTCCGCATCTGAGATATGATATATATACCGTCGCAAGAATGAATGGCTAATCTGCCGTGCATCAAATAGTGTCTAGAATGTTCATTAATGCAGGAACTAGGACGTACTAATACAGCGGCTTCTGGAGTCAACTGACTGACCCATATTAATCAGCTGCTGAAGCAATTGCGTGAAAGGAATGATTAGTATCAGCTCTTGATTGCAACCCAGCGCCTCAATCTGTAACATCGACACCAATACGCCGTTCTTGGCATTATAGGTTTTACATATTTCCTGGTTCTGTGCTAGTTTTCACATCTAGCCGAATCTTTACTGACAGTGCGGCGCCTCAGGAGTAAACATCGAAACGTGATATTCCACGTAGAGAAAATGTCTGGCTTAGCTAACCGTCACCTAGGCGGCGCTATCCACAACCACTCGACGACGTAAGGATTTCTCCTGTAGGACAAAAGACAGGCTTCTCGCCATCTAAGATCGGTTCGTTCGTCTATCTTATGGTATAGCAGTTTCTTATGTTGGTTATATGCGGAAGATAAGTATCCTAACAAATATTAGTTGACAAGTATCTCAGTACTTTTCTAACTAACTTTTTATGAAATGGAAATTTACAAAATGCAATTATATACACATGAGAAAAGGGGATTTTCTTTCTCGACATCTAGATATCAAATTCGTCCCAGAGATCATTACTTATCAAAGTATGCAAGTCATGCAGCCGTGCATGCATTTCTGATGCAAGTTCTTGCTTTGTTTCCTGTAGGTATGTATCAACCACACCGGGGTTCCTGGTAGACGTTGTACTTTGGGTTTGTCCGACAAACGATAGCCATTGAGGAATACGAAAAGACACCTTCATCGTGGGAACGACGCGATTCTGGCAAATTCTCATATCCTTTATAATCTGACTTTCGAGTTCAAAGTTCTGGATCATTCCGGTCAATTCAAAGACAATGGCTTGGTTGAGGGAATGCAGGAGCTCTTGCAGGCGTTCGCTGTCGAGTACTGATAGTTGACGAGGTAATAGTAACGGCAAATAATTATCAACCATTGGATCAACCGCCCCGAATATTTTTTTGTTCAATTGGTGGACATGTTTGGCAATGATTCCCGGCATTTCGAATAAACACTTGTCTATATCGATATGAGCTGTTGATCATGTTACGCGTAGAATGCTTACCATCAGTATTACCAAGACCCAGAGCCGAAGCCTCTAACCGCAGGCGACCGTTTTGGATGCTTCTCATATGAGTTAAATCGAGTAGAAATGTCTCGCCATTGGTGCTAAGCACTTCCTCCACGATATTGGCATAATGATCAGCAATAGTTTCACGGATATTGAGGTCCGATGGCCAGTTAATTGTCTTGGAGAGTTGATCCACTTCTTTCCACCCGTGTACAATGGAAACAAGAAAGCACCATGGAATGATCAAATTTAGGACAATCATAGAAAAGGAGAGAAAGAAAACTACGTTATTCGGTTATTTATTATTTATGTTTCCCTTCACGAGTCACGAGAGCTAGGTAGCACAGATAGCCATCATTTTACCTTTTCCGAGTTGAGTAAGACGTATAAACAGAATATCCAACTTTTTTTTTCCTTGTTATCCTTTCGGCGATCGTAAACCACTCCGGTTTCGGCCCTTTTAGATTCCGGAGCTGACTTGAGTGCACGTCAATTTAATCACGGGCAGGATGGTGCATAATACGGTCAATAAAAAAGAGTAAACTCTTCGATAGTAGATTGTCATCGTCTCTGTAGGCTAGAAAGCTCCTTTGTCTCCTGTTCTTTAAAAGTCTTGCTGTCATGGATTAGTGTTGCCGCGTGCAAGACTCCGCCACCACGTAATCCTGTGGAACGGCGTAGGCCAACTCCGACGACTTTGATACAGCCATTGCTAAGCAAGAAATAACAAAGTATGTCCTTTGAAAATTAATGCAAAATTCAAATAGGGGATGAAGGTTGTTGATTTTTATCTGACAACGGGTTAATTCATCGATCTATGTTGCTTATGTCTCGTGATAACAGTAAGCTTACGATGGATGTCATTTTCTATCAGTCTACGCTACAATTGAATACCTATTCCACATGATGAGTCAATTGAGTCCCGCTACATCTCCGTTCTATTTACCACTTCTCCCTGCAATCGACTGCCTCTTTCCGGACCAATCGTTTTTTATGGTCCAGAGTTAATCCGAGTTTCTTGATCACCATGGGTGCGCAAGGCTTAAGCGTTTCGTGTTTGCATTGTTCAGCAAAAAGCCGAAGACACTTCAGAACACTGACTCGTACAGGTGTAGAGCAGTTCTGGTTGGGATCGGTGAGTTTTAGCAACGCCTCTATTAAAGATACAAGCTGCTGCTGATCGAGTGAATCTGACGTTTTGGAGACGATCGCTTGTGCTACTTCAACCATGGATAATACCACGGATGGATTATTCAAAGATAACGAAGTGATGATTGACGGCATCAACTGCAAAAAGACAGTCAGTACGGTATAAAGTGTTCACTGCTTCCTACCTTTGATGTCTCATGCACGGAAACTTGAGTCGGGATATTGATCAACAGATGAGACAGCGCGACAAGATAATTTGCTTTGATTTCTACACAGTAAATGAAGAAAGGATGCGTACATATTCAGTTGCAAGTTAGATCCATGTCACGTATTACCTTCTATGGGATTCTCGGCGCCTTGGAGAAGTTTCGAAAGACAATGATTAAATAAACGTTGTTTATACAGGATCTATATCAAGAACACATTAGGCTTTCTGTCTGCCGAACTTCCCATTCATACGTACGGATATAGTGGCGTAGGAGGTCTTGTTAAGGATCAAATGGTCATGTTGCAATAAGACTGCAAAGCTTTCCGCTGCGCTGGGACCAATGTGTGGAGATCCACACTGGTTCATGAGACTGTCCAGCAGTTCATAACCCAGCTGATGACCACGGATGATAAGTGCCTTTGCCAGCTAATATAATTCTTAGTAAGCTAGATGGATGCACGCCAAATAAGCTTACCCAAGTGACAAATAGCAAAGCTGCGCTACTCGTGTTTGTATTTGAGGATGAAAGTGTAGGTATTAATTGTGTTTTGATTGCTACAGATATAAAGTCTAGCAGGTCGTCTGCAGCATTACGGATATTAGCTATCATTGGCACATCCAAGGCATCCATACCGTTTAGCCATTTGTTAACGATCGACGCGGCACTTTTGGCAAGAGACAAATGCCGCACATGGCATGTCGTGTCCAAGGCGATCTTTGTTATGTTTTGCAGAAATGTTCTTTGGCTCAATACCGGAAGTTCCACCTACAACCGCTTCAGATGAGTCTCTACCATGTCACATCTATCCATACTTACGTCTTTCCGGCAGTTGCCAATGATAGCAGGGAAAAGTAACGTGATATCTGTTTCGCCTTGGAGGACCTACAGCCATTTCATTAGGTATGACATGACAATCATTGAAGGCCGACTTACCGATGGTGCTTCGAACAGTTTCACATTCGCGGCTGGGAAAGACTGGACATTTACAACAGACGGATCACCATCAATAAAGAGACGAAATGCATTGTCTACCAGGACCTTCTGATAACTAGCAGTAACAAAACGTAAATGATAGTTCATTCACTGAATGAGGAGGTTGGAGGGTTACTTACGGTATGTCTGAATTTCTAACCACCACCGAGGTTATAAGGGCTAGTATTTCCATCAGCTTCTTATTAAGGCGCCAAGAATTGGGGAACCCCAATGCAGACCGAACGCATCCAGATATTATCCGTGGGAATAACACTTGTTGCCCCAATCTGATAATTTCTACGTCCTTTGAAGCTGTTTCAAACGTATGCATGATACTGGTGGCCAATGCACAAGCATATTCCAGTGACTCTGGATCTGAGACTCGGTAAACATGTCATCATACGAAACGAATGACCAACCTGCTGTGCAGCAAACTGTGTCTAACTTGTTCATTAATGCAGGAGCAAGCGATACCAAGATGGCGGGTTGTACGGCCAGTTGATTGACTGCATCCAAGGTTTCACGATACACCGAATAGTTTGGATTTCCAGTATCGGGTAGCTGCCGGAGGAATTGTGGGAATGTATGTTGCAGAAGTGAAGAGGGATTTCGTTTCGATAGAACAATAAGAACAGAAAGCGCCAATTCTCTGTCACTACAATTAGTTTTTTTTTGTATCTTGATTGAGGCGAACCTTACCTCGTCTGCCTGTCTTCATGAGATAATTGTCGTGTTAGGTGACTAACAGTTACATTCATCTTCAGAGAGCATCAGTCTGCGGAATTCAGGTAAACAATTGCCCGTTACCTCTTCCTGAGACAAAAATTGTTTCATCACCACCATCAATCTTAATCCTTTTAGACTAGAGTGGCGCAGCCCACTGTCTGTAGTCGCAGATTGTATCAGTGATAGCACAAAGACTTGTAAGATTTGCTGCTTGTACGCCAACAAGGGTGTCTGAAAATCGCGATCTGATCCATTTGTTATGATCTCTCACTGACGAAACGGAAGAAAGCCTTACCTAAACCCTCGTCCTCCACTGAACCGTACAACGTCTTGCTGGCTTCCAAGATCTCGATGAAAATATCTAGAATCGCCTTTTGTCGACTGGGAGGATCTGTCATTTTGAACTGTTGATACAAAAGTGGTATAGCCGCCTGCGCAACAGATGTAGATGCAGGATCTTTTTTTTTGTTTTTAACCCGAAGATCAGTATGACTTCTCCTTTTCCCTCTTCTCCTCTTTGAAACCGGAGCTTACCAGATGCAGACGCAGCTGCTCGCAAGATATAGGCCGCGGATTTGGCCATCTTTAATTCCGGTTCTTTAAGATTCTCAATGCACTGGCTTAGCAATTTTTCAATTGCTTTTTCCACAGGATCACGGATGTTAGCAATACTGACACCACTTCCCAATGTAGCAACCACATTATGGATCGTCTTGAGAGCTGTCTCCTCCATTGACAGATCCGATGCTTGATATACCTGATATAAAGCAGATTGACCCCTTGTTACAAAGATCTTGGCTATGCTCAAAATGCTCACCTCTTTTACCAAGGCTTCAAATATATCATTTGCGTGGGGTAAAACAGCATGTGCACCGTATGCCGGTGCACAGAGCCCAATGGTATCCATGGCATCCTTCTGTTATAGATGTTAGTCCAAAGTCAATTCACAAGTCATTTCATTTCTACCTTTGCACTCCCTGTGGTATTCAACAGCTTCTCGATCAAAAGGGGAGTAGCATAATAGGCGAAGTAAGGAGTAGCAGCTAAACAACGTCTAAAACGAAGGGTTTCATACTACGCAACCCCATTTTCTCGCACCTACCTTAAGCCATCTTTTAGATCTTCTGTAGTGATCTTGTACGGATCATTTGGTGGTGGTACAAAACTAATGGGAAAATAGCAAAATACAATTTCAAACAAGTCCTAATTTGTTCCAGCATGAGCCTCTTTGTCAAGGCTGCAGTAATTCTTTACCTCCACGTGACAAGATATATCAAACTTGCAGATAATGGCCCGGACTATCTCAAACGCGACCAACAAATTACGTGGATCCTTCTCTCCGTCCATCAATGCCACAAAGCCAGCAATAAAACTGACTTTAGAACGTTGCAAATCTGAAACGCGGGTTTGAGTTAAAAAACATATGTTTCCCAATTATTGTCACGAACCTGCAGCATAATTTTGTAACATATGGTCCATAATGGTAAATAGTTTGTATCGAGCACTCTGTGGCAGTTTTTTAGACTGCACATGTGTGAAAATCCTATCAAGATCATCATTATTTGACTATTTCAATGAATTGAGATATACGTACGCTTCACAAACGCGGACAGTGTGAAAGCTTTGAAAATGGTCATTGACCATCAACAGCATGACTGTGTCGAGAAGACGCGGAACCGATGCAGGATCTGCCAAGTGATCGCAAACGAAATCCACTAATACATTGACTAGACGCCGATCCAGTTAGCACTTCCCGATTCAACTTTATTAGTCTTCAGATCTCGTACCTGTCTGACCGTCGAGTGCTTCTCGACTGTGAGTAACAACTTGCGCCAACAAATCGATACCTACAAAGCGATAAAGAACAATGTCAGCCGCTAGACGCGAAGAATAAAGCGATACATTTTTCTCGGCTATAGTGTTCTTGGCTATTCCAAAATGACGCCAAGGTCTGGCTTAGATCGCATAGACCGGTGGGGCTCTTCGTTGTTGCTATGGTGGCATACGATTAGGGGGAAAAGTGAATGACACAGGAGCAGTATTCTTATTTACCTAGCAAGACATGTGCAAGCAATGAAGGGCTCACTTCCACCTGAGTTGATAAAAGCCAACCGCTGATGAGCTCTGTGCAGCGACTTTCCATGTTACAGGCCTCGACGCGGGGTAAAAAAAACGTTATCAGATTTCGCAACAGAAAACAGTGCGCTGCCGGTTAGTTTATCAGATTCCCGGTCACGTTGAATCGCCGCCGCCCCTTTTACTTTTCCTCCACTGCTCTCTTTATAATGTTCAAGACTTTGGAAAGTTCTCCTTCTTGTTACGTTAATGATAGCAACTCGAACCTCTACGATTATTCATATCGAAGCGTTAACAGTTTAATGTAAAACAGACAGTTCCAAGACCGCTACTTTCCACCAATAGGCTAGCAAAATTGTGGATGACTAATGGAGTACTTTGCGTCAGTTTAGGGTCACGATGTTTCCCCAAATGGACCTTGACGCTGAGGAAGTAGCCCTTTTTATGTTTTTCCAATGTTTTTTTTTTTTACTTCTATGCTGTGCTTTTTCATGCTTCATTTGCTCCAGAGGTGCGTCCCGTTATCCATCACAGAGAGCGTTTCAGATATCGGGATGTGATGTGTATTCGAGTGGGTGATCAAGCGCAGGTCTTTGATAAAAATTAGGTAAATATCCCCAAAGGAAGCATTAAGCAAAAGCGGTTGGACCGTTCTACTGTTGCTCTTACTATGAGAAATCTAACCTCGGATGAAACTGACATGAGAGAAACTCGCAGATAATCATTTTTGTGTGTTATGTAGGTTTGGCATTCATCCGTTTCGAATGGAGACATGCTTTGGGGAGAAAGCAACTGACCAAACGGGTGGATGTATAGGTAATGGGTTAACGTTAAATAACAAGGTGTCCTACAGTCATTGCTACTCGCAATAAGCACTACGCGAAATGCATTATTTGCGAGTTGTACTGCTAGCTCAGATGGCCATTTAATAAGAAACCCTGTTAGGTCTTGAAAAGTATAACGCAAGCATACCACCTGAACAGCGGGCGGAGTTGTATGAATATGCTCTTCTCCGGGAGCAAATGCGTTTTGTGGCGTGATATCTGATACGGACGGCTACGGAACAAAGTACAAACTCGAGGTAGGTACCAGAATAATTAATATACCTTGTACTCCCTTGTGTCTAGACACTGAGCTCGGAGCCTTGTTAGCATGGCGATGTACCAACTTCGAAAAATGAAAATTTGCTATCGGTTAAACACCCGCTTGATAGTACGAAAAACAATCAATTGTCATTTAAGGATGTTTTCGATATTTTACAGCCTATTGACCTTGTCCTATTAAAAATGTCATAATATCGAGTACATCGCTATATTGAAATATCTTCATATTGAATGACCGTTGTATACATGTTACATTCAACCTGAATGCCAACTGATGTCTGGTCCCGCAGGACTGTCCCAGATGACTCCCAGATGACTTACTAACAAGATGCCACTATCTGGTCACTTCTGTGGCATGTATATAAGTACCTGAGTCTGTAATTCACGATTATCGCGTTTTGACGGAAAAATTTATAGTGTCTACAGATTCGTCCCTGAGCCAGTTAAAATAGTTTGTCGCATCTCAATTTTCATAATTCATTAAACAGTGAACGACTGTGAAGTGCTTCAACTTTTTTCTGAGGCAACTTCCAAAATTTCGGTATGACATCTGTAGATAATGGTTTTCATCGTCCGCACAATAGCAGAAAGGAAGTTCTTGTGCAACTTCCATGCGATAAGGGATAATTGTAATCGTCATTCGTCCGCTATTCGATGATAAGACTGAAGTAGATCACTTCCGTAAGTGCACGCAAGGGAAAGAAGCCTATATGATACGGAAGATAGAATATGATGCCATAGCAAGGCAATGATGCTGGATCGTTTATGCGAAGTTGCTTACCTGGTCGGAGCTGTCTGTCATTTCGAAGTTGTGTCGGTCGGCCTTCTTCCACTCCAGCGCGTAAACGCATATAAGGCAATCCCTCTAGTACTTCCTTCTGTGGGATTTTGCTTCGCGTTTCAGGAATTTGGCAAGATATCTGCAAAAACATTGCCCTCAAACTTAGCAATCAGTCATTGCACTACATCCCTTTTGAATGTCAATAAATGCATCAGCACGCTTCGACAACGCTGATACATGTGACGGATAAAAGCCGCAACCTTGCCCGATCACACTGACGTTTACAAGCAGATTCGCTTACTTATCCCCCAAGGTTTTCTGAACGAGACCAATAGTCTTACTGATACGGTAGGAATACTGAGATAAGCCTCCCATCCCATGATCATTAGTGTCATTTATATATGCGTTCCAGCCAAATTATGCTCAACCTGAATCATTAAGATGGCAAAAAGAGAGTAAAACGGAATGGTGAATTTGTAATAGACCATTTTAAGTTTGTGCTTTTCTGGTCTCCAATTTTGGAAAGTGTGACACTTTATCACACTTTGTGTAGCACGATGTCGGCAAACGTGCGAGTGACCGCGGAGTCTGCCTTCTAGAGCCCTTAGGCTCGATGATCATAAATTTTGCGTCAACTTCCCTTGCTATTGTGTGACTTAATGCTTTTACGCACAAAATTGTTAAGCCATTTAGGAAGGCATTTGCAGTGCATATGCCATCTCTGGTTAATTCCCCCTGTCCGGTCCCAAAAGGTTTGACACGGCGTCAGTCACCTTCAAAGCTGCGAAGATTTCAATGAAAGAGACGGAGCTCTCGTGATGTGTTCACACTTTCATTGTCTATATAAGTTGGAAAGTTTTAGCCTGATGTACAAAGTTTACTACTCATGCCAATTTTCCTGGAGGCCGAGTCAATATCAGGAGTACTACGTCGTTGAGCAGTTGTAGAATAGGCACTCTGTATAAAAGTAAAACGTAGATCATCACTTTGTACTCCAAAGACAGTATCTTTATAGCGGGAAATTTCGGTAAAGGGAAGCGCAGATTAATCAATAGCCGTTGCTCAACGTGTGTATTTTTTGTCAGTTGGTATTGCTATGTAAGGAGGAAAGGTGGGAAGTACTTCTTGTGACGCGCGTCTTCTGATGATCGTCATAGCTTTGCAAAATCAGTTAAGCAACATTTTGGTACGATAGTCTTTTGGTTTGACACCAAGGTTAAGTTTCGTGATACAAATATTACATGCAAAATCTCGTCAGGTAACTGCATGAAGCATCTTGCATTTCAAACAATTAACATTGATCTATGCCAATGTTGTTACCGTTATACTTCCTTACGTGGTTACAAAAATTAATTACTCTTTACATCTCTCTTTTATTTGAGTGATCGATTAAATTACTAATGGTAGAAAATTGCAAGAGGTATGCCAGATATATAATACGAAAATAGGGATTAGCGTTGCCAAACGGGAAACCCTAGCTGACAAGCGTACGGAGTGGGGATGGAGTGTGAGATGTAGCAATGAGACAATTACAGACAGTCGAGTAAGAAACAAACAAATCAGTTGGTCTTGGACTTGCCACCACGAAGCGTCTCGGCTTCAATGGTCTCAGCTTCCTTTGCTTGCTGTGCCATGACCTTTTGATTGTTTCGGAGCGTAACATCATATTGTTCATCCGTTGGCTGACGATGCGACTCACCAAGCTTATCCCAAAAGGTGAAGTACTGACCATAGTTATAGTTGAAATACAAATGGTGGACGGCGTGATGAGCACTGGTGTTGATGATTGTTGAGTGAGAGATAAAGTTTCCTAATTACCGATAATAGTTAGCGCACTGCAAATACTTATGCATGGCACCTTACCGTCATGAATCATCACTGTCCAAATATTTACAAAGACAAACATGGCAATATAGAGCCATTTATGCATGGGAATGCAATATACGTAAAGATGATAGGGTACTGACTGAAGGTAACCGTCAACAGGATGGAAAGCATGAGAAGCAAAAGGAGTCGGCACTGTTGAAAAATGATAGTTTAATACGCATGCGTGATCTCATCTGATAAAAATCTTACCAATCCATTTATGGTGAGGCTACACAACGAGCGTAATTAAGTCAGCAAGGGGATAAATAATAAACGCTTTTACCTTGTGCAAGTGCTTGTATAGGACAGGATGATGTAACCAGCGATGGATCCAATAGATACCAAAATCTGTGAAGAACAAAAAGACAGGTACAGAGCCAATGAGGTACACCCATTGTAACAAGCTAGAAGGCATGCCATCGTACAGCAAAGAATAACCCTGAACTTCACCAACAAACCAAGGTACCGTCAAAACTAAAAATAAACATATGGTCTATCAGTAACCATGGTAATTGTAAAATAAAAACTTACGCGCAAAACCGGGGATGGCACTCATGGCGCACTCGATTTCGTAACGGACCTGATTCTTCAGGAATTTTGGGTGCTTCATCATATCATGGTCGAAAAACACATAGTAGGAGAAGAGGGCAAAAAGGAAGTAGAATAACCAACCACCAATGGTCACCATGACGAAGACGGAGAGCGACTGACGCCAGACATCCTCGCGCGGCCATTCGGATGTGAACATGTCAGTGGTAACATTACCGGGCAACTGCGATGGAAGCCATTTTGCATAGAAGGAGTCAAAGAAGTACTCATCGGCGTACTCCAATACAGTGTCCATTGTCCCTTTTCGATAAGAAGTTTTTTAGAAAGAAAAGGGAAGAAGAAGGGATTACTTAAAGTTTAAGAAAAACACTAGGGCGGCTTTTGTACCTACCTGATAACTGAGTTTCAAGTGAAGACTAATTTTTTTTTTGCGACTCGGGAATTTGGCTGGCAGTCGGTGTCCAAGTCCGTCTGGGTGATCACACCACAAAATTTGACTTGGGTTTCACCAAATGCTTCATCTCCAAAGGTGAGCTATGGGTTTGTATTTATACAAAACGTCATACTGACGATATAGGACTATATAACCCTCGTTTCATCTTATACGTCTTATATTTTAATCTTTTGAAAGATGCTGCATAGACTGATCGATAATGAGAGAGCCACACAGATCGCTAAGCGACGACGTACAGACTTTTCAGAACGTACAGACAAATATCTTCATTCATTGGCATATAGTTCGCGCTATGCGACACATGATATCCCTAAATGGGAAATGCCACTTCAATCATCCGAAGCGTCTGTAGCCTACCAGCTAGTTCATGATGAATTGGAAATGGATGGGAAGCCTGCTATGAATTGTGCAACCTTTGGTAAAATCAGGCTAAATCATTATTATCCTCTTTCTCATGGTAATTATGTAGTTCATACATGGATGGAGCCAGAGGCGGATAAATTGATTACCGAAAACATTAACAAGAATCTGGCTGATCAAGATGAATATCCAGCTGCTATGCAGCTTCAATCACGGTGTATCTCAATGATAGGAAAGCTCTGGCATGGTGATACATGCGTTGGGACCTCGACTGTAGGATCATCCGAAGCGATCATGCTAGGAGGACTGGCTATGAAAAAGCGATGGCAAGCGAAACGCAAGGCCGAAAACAAGGATATTTCAAATCCTAATATCATCATGGGAAACAATGCTCAAGTAGCTCTGGAGAAATTTGCTCGTTACTTCGATGTGAAAGCTCGTCTCATCCCTGTAACAAAGCAAAGCCACTATGTTCTCGACATTCAGAAGGCTGTCGAAGCATGTGATGAAAATACGATCGGCATCTTTGTCATTCTCGGTTCGACGTACACTGGCCATTTTGAAGATGTTCTTGGTCTATCCAAATTGTTGGATAAATTTGAAAAGAAGACAGGCTATGATATCCCAATCCACGTTGATGCTGCAAGGTGAGAGATGCGGCAACCCAATGGAAAGGATCTGACCATCTTTCGGCTGACCGGGCCAGTGGTGGGTTTGTGGCACCGTTTGCCTTCCCCGCATTGGTCTGGGATTTTAGATTACCGCGGGTCAGATCGATAAATTCTTCAGGCCACAAATTTGGCCTGTCGTACCCGGGAATAGGCTGGGTCCTTTGGCGATCAGAAGATTATCTCCCAAAGGAGCTAATATTCGAGCTTCATTACCTAGGCGGGACAGAATACACCTACAACCTTAACTTTTCGCGGCCCGCTTGCTTCATGGTACGTCCACTGATCCATTTAGCGCAGGCGAACTCATCTCCTTCGCCCTTCTCTTTCTCCTTTTTTAGATTGCTCAATATTATAATTTTGTACGCCTAGGTCGCGAAGGCTACAAGCGTATTGCAAATAATACGTTGGATAACGCTCGTTATTTAGCCAACGCATTGGAAAAATTTGGTTGCTTTGATGTCGTCTCTGATCTACATCGATCAGAAGGTACATTTGGATGGGAAAACAGGCAGAATATCGACGAACGCAACACCAAAGTACACTTTAATCCGGCCCTATCGGTTGTATCTTTTAAATTATCCGAAGATTACATCAAGAAGCATCCTCACGTTAAGCAAGACGCCGTCAGCACTCTTCTCCGTACAAAAGGATGGATTGTACCTAACTATCCCCTCCCGCCAAACGAAGAAAAAATAGAAATATTGAGAGTGGTAGTACGCGAATCTATGACAAGGGACATGGTCGAGTCCTTTGTGGAAGATGTTTACCAGGCATCGGACCATCTTGCCAGCATCGATGCTTCCATCGGCCTGTTGATCGGCAGGAAAGAGAGTTCATTTTATTCATCAAGCAGCCAAGATCGTAACATACGAAACTCACAAACGTATTCGAGATCGTGTTAAAAGACATAATAATATAATGTTCGATGACTCTGTATGGCGTGTATTTGACTATTTCATGCGTCTGCGAAGTCGTGCAGTAGAAGACCCGATATGTCGGGTATCTGGCTGCATGCATGTATCCCATTCGTGGGTTTACCGCTTTAGGGAAGAAGATGTCAAACCAACCCTGGGGCGACTGCGTTCCTATATATGGCAATGTTAAACAGAACCAGGGAAAAGGTGGCGCAAACAGTAGATGTGCAAGAATGCTCCGTGTGAGAAACTGTGACTCATTTTTGGAACGTGTACAGGACAGACGAGGCTGAGGGCGAACGAACGTTCTCTTTCTTTCAAGCAATACAATGCCCACAGCAGAAGTACCAACCCTTACTGACATTAAGATCTTCCCAATCAAGTCATGTCATTCGATAACCTTGCAAGAATGTGAAGTCGATGCTCTCGGCTTACTCCACGACAGACGGTTTATGTTTATCGACGACTCGAATAATCGTTTTATTACCCAGCGGTGAGGCTGAAAACGTTTGCTTCGGGGATGTTGAACGAGGTTTTAATTTGTTGCAGAAAATATGCCTCCATGACCTTGCTCCGTCCAGTAATCGATACCGCCCAGAAGACTTTATCGTTGACAGCTGGTGGTCAAGAAAGTCTAACCTTACCTTTGTGTCCCGAGCTTTCCACTTTGGAGAGACGAGAAGTACAGCTATGGAAAGATAAGCTTTCCGTGTACGATATGGGAGATGAACCTGCCGAATGGTTCCGAACCTTTCTTGCGAACCACCGAAAACATGACCTCGAAAATAATCATAACACTGAAGACGTTGTTGAGGAGACAGCAGAAATTCCAAAGGTCCGGATGGTGATACTAGAGAATCCAAAGAAAGGTCTCTACAAGCGTCCCGCTCATCCTAAACTTCCCGGAACACATGCTCCCTTCAGCGATTGGTCACCTATTTCCTTCGGCTTCCAATCCAGTATGGATGAAGTCAACAAAGGTCTGGTAGAACTAGGCATCAGTGATGGCGCCACGATCCCTATCGATCGCTTCCGTGACAACTTGACAATTTCGGGGACCATACCATGGGAAGAAGATGAATGGCTAGTTGTCAAGTAAGTTCTTCTTGTTTTCTCCTAATCATCCATTCCTAAATCTTTTTTTTTTAAAAAAAAAGAATCGGCGAAGTAACTTTTTACGTAATCCGACCTATTGCACGTTGTACAGGTAAATATAGACATACTTGAAACATGGCTTTCCAGACATTCTCAATGTAAAAATAGTCCCAAGCATCGATCAAGATACTGGTAAGAAAGACACCTGGGGCAAGGCTGGAGTATTGGACTTCCTCAAGCTCAAGCGTCGTTTCGCGGAGACGCCTAATGACGGTTCTTTCTGTGTTGATGTTGTTCCACTGACTACTGGAACAATCCGTGTGGGAGATACCGTGGAAGTGCTTGAACGTATCCCACCAGAACATAGATCGCGTCTCTTAGAGAACTAGATATATAATTATGACAGTAAAGTTCATCAGCATACATGGTCTCAGTATAAACCCATTGTCAGCAAGTAAACAAGATCTTAATGCGCTTGTGACAAATGCTGCGCCAATCTCATCTGGAACTTTGCACTGATGGTGATTTTGAGTCACAGAGAGATCATCTCTACACAAACATGGTAGCTAAAGTTCCAATCCATCTATTTCAATATATACTACGCAATATGATGCTCTTAATTGCTACAGGAATGCTTCAAATAGTGGACAGTTCAAACAGTGGAATGTCCTGTATGGCAGATTTTGCCCTAGCGGTGGGCATTGCGGCAACGTGGGATTAATGAAATAACTGAAAGCAGTACGATATCTCAGACTTCAGACCGTTCTCAATGAATCAGCAATCACAAATAAGAGCGGGTTTGCACGAAATCTACAAGATAGAGCGACCCAGAATGTCTAGTATTTCCTTTCATTACCAGCTTCCTACGACCGTTTTCTCTATCTATCGATGTCTCACTTAATGCACAACACTTTCACTGATAAATTACCTTCTGACAGTGAAAGAGGAGATCCTCGCTGACATCATCGTCCTGTTTACTTCATCTATCATGTCGTTCTTTTACATAACCTTATCACATACAACTAACCACCTTCTTCAACGTAAAAGCCATATGCGAATTTCGCACCCAAGAAGATCATTGTGCGTAAGAAACGATTAAAGCAGGGAAGCATCGAGGAAGAACAAAGTCGAAGATAAAGACGCCTCAAATGTGAAATTTCCACATGACAGGACTTCAACAGCATGACGTTTATTGATTTACATGACACTACGACATCAATGCATCGTGAAAACAGAAAGGAGATGCTGAGTGGATAAATATGTTCTATAACGGAGACATAAATGATTTGGAAATAAGACGATGAGAAAAGGAAGAAAGGAAAAGATAAGTACTAATTTTGCAACGCTGTTTACAAAGGTATACGATAACAACATTCTTTTTGTCTTACGCAAGCATTTTGTGCAAAACCAAATGGCAGATTGAAGTGCTCATACCTATCGCCGTTCTACTTGTCTTTGAATTCTGCTTATGAACTTAGTATGTCGTGGAGAAAGCGGTGAAAGCTGGTACTTACACTACGGGAATCGAACGATGACAATATGTTCTGTGGACGAAGAGAAAGCTTCGAGAATTTCCTTAAACCGAAGCCGCTCAGGCCAAAACGACACGATCGGCCTTGCGCAGGCACAGCTCCCGACCTACACGTTTTGGGAACGTAACCACAACGTCAAACCCACTGAGACTACCCTAAGCCCTATTGATTTTCGAGCCGGGAAATGTGGTATGGCTTCGGAGAAAAAGGATTATAGCTCTTAGGGACTGTAGTTGTTGCATGAACCATATTGCTTTAGAACCTACCTAAACCCTACCTAGGTTTTAGTTTTACTAAGACAATTTATGTTAGTACCTGGGTAAAACCTTTGTTATAATATGTAACAGAGGGATACAGCCATAGCTCGTAAGAAAATTGGTGTTTTACAGCGGTCCACAACTAGTACTTCTCCGCTTCGCTTCGGTCGTTCAGTGGCAGCCGCACGCGGCTGGGGAAGATTCTATCTTATTTGATAAAGAATACTTTTTCTGCTTGCTATCCGACTGTAGAAAGAGATTGCAGATAAAACAATATAAAATAAGAGAGCTTATAGCAAAACGACACGTTGAAAGAGATCCAACGCATGATAATTAAAAAAATAAGCAGGAAATGAAAGACCCCACCATAGAGATAGTTGCGAACAGGTATATAATAATATAATCCGCTGCAAGGTAATATATAGCAAAAAAAAATCAGCAACAGCAGACTTTGCATACGGCCCAGATAGAAAAAAACCAAAGACATGTAGACAATGGAAACATTGAAAGAAGATACAGATCCTGTACGTAACTGTGCGAGATACACTTTCGGGATGTGCAGCCCGACGTTCATTAGGGGAAGTGTTTTTTACCCTCGCTTCGCTACAGTAAGCACTTGGCTCTTCATTCAAATCCGACTTCACATCCCTTTCATCAAGTCATATGCTCTAGAAAGAAGATATGGATAAATGACGGTGATGAATAAAGCGTCAATGAAAATATGCGTAAAGTAATCTGCTGCGTTTCAAAGCCTTGCTTTCCACTGTAGAAACAAACAAAGAAGATGATATACTCTTGGAAGCCTCTTAACCGTATGGCAAAAGGGATCCACACAAACATGTGTATGACCATATCAAGGGGGCATTTGGCTGCGTCGCTATGCCGAAAGCAGTTATTAAAGCATACAAGTATGCGGACAAGAAATTAGTGAAGGATCTTCGAGTGCTTTTTTTTTTTTTGCATACTAGCGCAAAAGATAAATGTTGGTAAATCTCCTCGCTCCCTTGATGAGGCCACTTGTAACATCGGACTGTTCCAGACAGTATCAATATAGTCATATAGATAAAAGTGTGGGCTCCGGCTAAAATAAACGACAACGGGTCTCTCCCTAAACAGTCATTGACTTGGAAAAAGGATATCTCTTAATCAAAGAATACACGAAAAGCTCTCAGGTCGCATAGAGACGTTAATCTGTCTAGCGCCGCCTTTTTATAATCGATTTTCTTAGGGACCATATGTATCCGGTCCGAAACTCTTAGGGACCATAGGTGTTACAAAATCATGGAGAAATGTAAACCGCAATTTTCCTTACAACCTACGGCTGTATCCCGGTCTCACATATTGTAAGAATGGTTCTATCCAGACGTAATTGAAGCGCCTTAGCAAAACTAAAGTCTAGGTAAGGTTTAGGGTAGATTCTAAGGTGATCAGCTCTGTGCGACCTATGGTCCCTAAAAGTTCCGGAACGATGCCGCATAAAGACAGAGACTGGCCTGTCCCCCGGAAGCAGTCACCGAAGATGGTGCTTTTTTGACTTGTGACCCTTGACACATTTGTATCGACAGCCATGTCGCGCTTATTTCTCGCCCCAAGCCGTGTCCTGAGGAGCACGCCTGTTCGCTCCTGCGCACGAAGAACTATCTATTCCTCTCGCCAATGCTTCCAGCAGAAGGAGGAGGAGCGAAAAATGACTCATTTCGGTTTTCGTGATGTCGCCGAAGAAGATAAAGAAACCCTGGGTACAGTTTTCGCTGACGGCCATCGTGTACGCGTATATTTAACAGGGATTAATAGTACACAAGGTGTTCGCTAACGTTGCTAGCAAATACGATGTTATGAACGACGCGATGAGCATGGGTGTTCATCGCGTATGGAAAGATCAATTCATTCGTAATATGGCTCCTGGTCCAGGAACAAAATTACTTGACGTTGCCGGCGGCACAGGCAAGTTATACTAAACGAAATATTATATGTATTTATCTCCATGTGCTGTAGGCGATATTGCATTAAGATTCCTAGACTATTGCCGAAACATTCATCGCGATTCCACAGCGCAAGTCACTATGGTCGATATTAATCCCCACATGCTGGAAGAAGGAAAAAAGAGATTCCAAACCTCACCCTATGGAAATAGTAAGATATATCACAGACTCTTTGGGCTGTCTTTTAACCGTCGAGTGATCTAGCCAATCAAGCATCATTCATTGTTCAAAACGCAGAAAACCTGACAGACATCCCCGATGAATCAGTCGATGTTTACACCATTGCATTTGGTATTCGTAATTGTACTCATGTTGACAAGGTGATCAAAGAAGCACATCGCGTGCTGAAGCGCGGTGGAAGATTCATGTGTTTAGAATTCAGCAGAGTGGATAATCCGCTCATCGGCAAGTAAGTGAAGAAGACTCCGCCGAATCATAAAATATTAATTTGCTTCTAAACAAGGCTCTACGACATCTACTCATTCGATATCATCCCAGCATTAGGACAAGTTATCGCGAATGACCGAGAATCGTACCAGTACCTCGTGGAGAGCATCCGCAAATTCCCTCCACAAGAGGAATTCGCCCAGATGATCAGGGATGCTGGATTCTCTACGGTGGGTAAAGGTTATGAAGACCTTACTTTCGGTGTTGCATCAATTCATAGCGGTTACAAGCTTTAAAAAGGAGAAAATGTAATAGCCGTCGAAGGAAGAGAAAAAAAGAGAGAGCAAAAAACTCGTACATAATAAACATCTTCGTTTACACTAGCTGCCTAGAGGGAAAAGCGAGCAAGTGAAAGAACAGAGCTATCAAATCGTTCTACGTCCACTTTCTCGTCATTAACGTAGACAGTTGGCAAGTTACCATCTCCACTTTCCAGCTGGATGTAGAACATATTGTTCACCGTCGACTTGATGATTTTCTTCATGGTCACATCGATTCGGTCACTTTCCTCTTTCCATGACTGAATTTCCCAACCTGGAATTAGATGTGCCGTGGATCCTGCGAATCTGTCTGTTATCTCCAAAAATGTTCTGGTTTCATGGGGTTTAAGCGACACGGACGTCCCCGGCGGATGCCATTCCACACGATTTCCATTTAGAACATTGGCATGTTCGAAGAAATGACGACCTTTGCTGGGTAGGCTCACATTACAGGGAACAGGTGACAGGTTGGACCATGTGAGATATTCACGCTGATTGCAGGTATAGCTGATCTGGTATACATTGGCGGAGATCTGAAGAACCTGGTTGACTTCGGCTTCCGCTTTTGGAAACGTGGATGCGTACAACTGGTGCTCTTGTTCGTTATATTTCGCCACGTTATCGGACATGAGAGCCATTTGACCAAGGACAGTATTTATCAGACATACTGTGTAACGCTCATCTTTTGTCAGTTTGTTGTTGTAGGATCTGACAAAGAAAACATCAGGATCATTGCCGAACATGTTGAACATTGGCCAACGATGGAGGGTAGAAACCAAAGCATTGGCAGTGGCGACACGCTCGCGCACATTTGCCAGCTTTAGAACTGTATGATCCCACCACGGCGATACATCGCTGCTGACACGGCAATAATCGAATCGGCCCCATGTCGCCGGTAAAGGAATACCTGAACCCAGAATGGTTGCCCGCTTCTTTGTTAGTTCTTCGATCAGCACTGCTGCTTCCCACATGATCTCTCCACGCGACTTTCCCTGTTGGGGTTTTAATGCAGCTGCAAACAAAAAGTCCAATTTCAGAAACTTATATCCCCACTTATCAATGATCGTATCGAATACATGTTGGAGGTACTCGCGAACTTCCGGATGGTAGATATTAAGTGCATAAAAGCCACCCCAATTTGGTCCTGCAACAAGAAAGGAGCCATCATTCGTTGTTAGAAGCCAGTCGGGGTGCTCCTTGACAATTTTGCTTTTGAATCCAACTGCATAGGGCGCAACCCATACACCTGGCGTGTAACCGGCCTGTTCAATCTCCGTGGCAAGGTACTTCATTCCGTTGGGAAACTTGTCCGAGGCTACATCCAGCCAGTCTCCAATAGCCTGCTCGTAGCCATCGTCAATTTGGAACACATCGATAGGATACTGGTACGATTTAAATGCTTCCAGGCTATCCAGCACGTCTTTCTCGGTGACGTGCTCATAGGTATTGTACCAGGAAGTCCATCCACTCAGATGGCGAACGGGTCTATCGACATGTTGTGGATAGTAAGATGCATACTTGCTCCAGACGTTCTTTAGATCCTTGTAGTTTTGTTGTGTCACAAAGATCTTGACTTGGAGCGTCTCTCCTTCGGGTAACACTTTGCCAAGGATGTCTTTATAGATACCAAATTGCTTCTTCTCAAAATCTGTCTTGAAATAAGTATAACCGGTGTTTTCTGAAACTGAACCGAGAAACAGCATGTTATCCTGAGCATCACGGAAATAAGTGTAGGCATTGGAGTGAGCAACGCCTTGTTTTCCTGAATAATTAAAGAACAGATAATCTCTACGGTGGCCGTTAATGACTCCTCCGTTTGTTCATGTTTTTTCTTAGTACCCTTGAAGGTCAAACTGCGTCACCCAAGCAACTACACTTTGAATGCTTGGCAAAGTGCTACGCCTATCTACTTCTTTCGTTTGACTCCAGCTTTGGAAACCCTCGGCCAACATAATGTCGTTGGACACATCAGCCTCGAACAGAAATTCCAGCTGTTGCAGTCGAACGGGTTGGCTCGCAGTTACAGCGAGATCCAGCTCAAAGCTAGTCGTGCTAACATTAGTAATATGCTTTTCAACTACGAGGTGTTCAGAGATGGAGGGATTGGTGAGCTTCTGAACCACAGATTCATTAGTGTCGCCATGGCTATAGCGAATGAAGACAGTCGGCAAGGTATCGGTCAAAGCAGTCCACAAGTTCATGTTGGTTGCACCAACCCGCAACGCCAAAGCTAAAGTGGCAATATATAAACAAAACCTACGCATGACAATCACAAACGCGGTAGGGCGCACAATCGTTTCCCAAGTTTCGTACTTTGAATCTCCATTCAGTGATCGTTTGAACGACGCTAATATCTTCATTCTACGACGACGGGTCCATGTCTTTGCGCATCGACATGCATACCACACTTTCAGCCAGAGAAGCAAATTTTGTTACTTTAACAATGGAAACTCGCCAATCTTAGGAGCTCCAAGCCAAGAGGTTTTCCTGAGTTGCACGCGGGTAAACATTCCCCCCGATGGCATGTCTTTCTTCCATGCTGTTTGCAGTAGGTTATTGATCCTCCGTTACTGTGAGGATGAACTTATTCTAAGCACTGGATGATCACAGATGGAGAGAGAGAGAAAGACACATAGAAAACTCGCTGCATCAGCAATTATTTTATTTCTCGTGCCATGTTTACTGACTGGGCAATCCTTTAGGGACTTCTGGAAATTGGAGAGATTTGAGTTTTTCTGCTGCTTCTTTCTTCTGTTGCTTCTTGACTTGTTCACGCTGTCGTAGGTAATAGTAATCACGTTGAAGGATAAAGCGCACTTGTTGTTGTTGTTGTTGAGGTCGGGGTGAGGTTGGTTCGACTGTGCTTGGCGAAGGGCTTTCCTCTTCTTTTTTTTCCTCGGACAACTCTTTCTTTTTTCCTTTATCCTCTTCGTTTTCCTTTTTGTCCTCTTTCTTATCCTCCTTCTCTTTCTTATCCTTCTCGTCTGTGCTGCCACGCCATGACCTCCATGCTGACCCTATGCTTGCAACCAAGTCACTCACGCTGTCGCTTTCCATCTTCTGTGATGCGTCATGTTGCGGCTTCGATATGCGCTTAGCTTGTGGTGATCTCGATTGACCCAGCTGGGAGCAAAAGTTGGAATCGCCAAGGTGTGAGCGGCAAATGTAGAACCAATCGCTATTGCTGTTGTCCGCAGACGTCAAAACAACCGCTGTAAATTTGCTGCATACAAAACAAGGTCGTTCTTGCGTAGTTAGCCGTGCAATGTAAAGGTTCTGTAGGCGAGGGCTCTGACTCATGAAGAGAAGACAGAAGAGAGCAGTAAAACGAAGCGGGAACTCCGTCATTACCATAAAAGGAGCTATTCAGAGGGCACTTGGGTAACGGCTCCAACCTGTTTCGAGGTACGCTAATGCTTTCTGCAAAATATACTAGATTTTTAGTGAACGTTTGCATCAAATAAATATTACGCGACGTTCAAGTCGACTAAATTTTGCGCTGAGAAATAGGTCGTTTTGCCTAGGTAACCTCAGATTTGCATTAAAGTGCTTCAGCAATGGGCTTTCGGCATCCTTTCGGAAGCCATTGAAACAAAAAATAGTTTTTGCACTCAGGTGCTTCAATGGTGGTTTCTCAGTATCAAATCGGAGGCAGTAAAAATGTCTCAAGACAAGAATACTATCTCTGCATTGAGGTACTTCAGTGATATTCTACCGGAAGGAGTCAAAATGTTTCGAGATAAGAACATGCTTCATCCAGAATTATCCGTATATAAAGGCATCCATGAATCATTTTTAAGTTCTTTGGCTCTATTTTTCAAAAAAGACATCCCCGGTAAGGATGCCAAATTATATACGTACAGGATTACTCATATTTTTACGTCTATTACTTAGCCTACATGACCTCTGTCCCGAACCGTCTCGGCTGTGGTGTAGCCCATTGTTCACTACCAGGTAAGTAAATGTTGTCACGCGCAGTCTCGCTCAACTTCCACGACAGAACCTCGCCAGACGCTGCATCGCTTCAAGTTCTCTGCACGGCATCAAAACCCAAACTGGTACTTGTACCAGTATAATCTCCTCTGCCACTTCCACTGTGTCAAATGCGGGGCAGGCTGCGGCCATTGAGCAGCTATGCCCTTCGGGGGTAAGTGAATTGGCATCAAAGTATCTTCCATTTACTAACCGTGAATAAATTTCTATGCTGCTCGAATAAATTTTGCGTCCATCTGGGACGAAGTTGATGTAAGTGGAGTATTATTTTATCGCCAATTTATATACTGATAACCCGCATATTTCATCCCTTCGTTAGCGCAATCCTGGCTCTTGATGGACGCAAAATTTACTTAGAGTAGTGTAAAAATCCGGTTAAAATTTTGAATTTTATTGTTTGTTAAAACTATGAACGCTGCGCCTAATGACATTTTCGCTCTAGCCCGGTCGCGGGGAAAAAGACAGAAAGTAGAATACGAGGAAAAAAGCCCTTGCTAGCGGAAGGGAAAAAAAAAGGACAAAACAAGAGAAAAAGAAAATCTATAGTCGAGAAGAACAGAAGGGGAAGAGAAAAGAGAGGGATGGGGGGAAATGGGTCAAGGTCAAGACGTAGGGGTAGGTGGGCTCGAGAGCCAGAGAAGAAAGTCGTTGGAAGGGGTAGGCGTGTAAGATGGGTCAGGAAGGAACGAGTGGGGCTCATGGGTAAGAGAATCGATTTGTAGAAGGATGTCACAAAGCACTGGCCAGGTTTGTCGCCAATAGCGAATGTGTCTAGGTTGCCGAGGCGGAGAGGAGGGTAGATTGTTCAACACGAAGGATACCGGGTCGAGAATAGCCGATGGGGTGTTCAGACGTTGGTGTGCTGCTAGGCATTGTATCGCATGGCGACGGCTAAGGTAAGTGTAAAAATCCATTCAATAAACAGTAAATGGTTAACCTGGAGTCTCTGCATCAAAGGCTAGGTTTGAGTGCGCTGATCTTTGTTTAGCGACATGTATTTATTACTCGCTCTAAGCTTTGTCACCAACCCAGCACGGTTTAAAATGTGGTGAAGTCGTGTTTTATTACTTCACATCGCATCTTAGTGAATCGATTTAAAGAACGACCAGAAAATGCACAATTGTACACGAACATGAGACAGATACTTTCTATATGTCAGCTTATTCAGTTGTTCTGGATTGTACAAGGAAATGCTTCGCGACATGGCAACGTGAAAGAAATACAATGTAGTTTATTCAAACAGTACTGATGCGGGGTACGGATTTGTAACAATAATTGTTGCGTATGAAAAAAAAGGTGAAAGCAAATGCAACAAAAGAGGGAACATCTACAATGAATACAGAAAATCGGAAGAGAAGGGTTGTTACTGGCGGGCAGCACGAAGAGCGCGCAATGGTTGTCTGAATGAAACGGAGGGACTGCACGACTCTGGATTAGGTGCTGTGATTTGTCCGCGACGGCTAAACGTTGAGTTGTTCCTTAGCAATCTCCATACTTGAGGCACACTTTCAGGATGTCGTAACATGTTTCCTGCAATTGAACAGAAGGCACCGAAAGAGCGCACACGATGAGGCAGCGAATTTACTTGGAATTTCTTTTGTCGTTCACGCTGCACCTTTTTCCTGATACATGCTCTACATCGCTCAATGATCTCTTCGTGAGAAACACCACGCATACGCATGAAGGTGTAGTATTTATAGCATCTCGTTAGCAGGAGTTCGCAGATCTCTTCTCTTGATAGTTCGTCCTCTTCTTCCTCCGCCTGTGAGGATGCAGCAGCTGAGGCGGACGTAGTACTTGTACTAGCGTGTGATCCTTCTCTTGCTCTTCGGCGCGAGATAGTTAGTGCTTGGCTTTCCTCTTGGGCCATATATTCATCGTTTAGAGTGGCAAAGAAATCTCTCGGATGTAGTATATCTAAAAACTGTTCTTTGGAGGCCGATTTCTTGGAAGGGGATAGTAAATTATCGTTATAAGGGAACAAGGCCATGCAATATGCCTCATAGTGCATCATAAATGTGTGATGCACTACGATTGACATGACAGCCGCTCCAAAGAGTGGATGCAGTCTTATCAATGTACTATCTTTTACGTTTTCTGTATCGCCACTTAGCGTGCGCAAGAAATTCCACTCTGGTGTGATGGCATGGGACAAATGATAGGTGTTAGTACCTAAGCCTAGAACTTCCAGACTGCAGAGATCGTCAAGATCAAAGGACATGATATTGCCAGTCTCAGGGATGAATGCGTCAGATGACGGCGGCGGCGTTACGGCGGTAGACGCGCTGCTAGCATGTAACAACTCTTGTAGTTTGCGATTCAGTTCTTCATTCGCTTTGCGCAGCTGTTTGTTCTCTTGTTCCAACTGTTCAATTCTGGCTCCTTGCTCTTCAATTTGAGTCTCCAATTGACCAAGATATTCTAAATATCGACTGTTATCGTTCTGTTTGTGTATGAGCGTAGCCTACCTTTCCGGCGAACTCTGAAATTACGTGCTGATATTTTATTACGCAACTGCCTTCGCTCTTTAGAAGACAGATGCTTCAAATTATTATGAGAAGCCAGCTCCTCTGGCTCGTCGTCGTCATTTGAAGAAGAAGACAACAGTTGTCCTGACGGTGAAGTCACCATTTCATCGTCTTTCATCCTCCTTGGTTTCTTCTTTTTGTATATGTTTTGTGGTGATTCGGTGACAAAGATCGGTTCTCGGTTTTTCCTTCCCACCGGTCGCCTCCTTATAGCGCCAGCATTTGATTGTGCTGCTGGTGGAACAGAAGGTAGTACACTTGTCACCCATTGTTGCATAGGTACGTTGTTTTCATTTGGTGAAGAAGCTTCGTTCCGTACAGCTTCACTCGTTGTTGTGGTTATTGGCAGATTATCTGTCACTATTGGTTCCTGCCGCTCCCCTGTGAAACTCGAATTAAATAATTCCGTTGCAGTCTCTGGCTGGTTAACCATGGCAGTTGCTGAAGGAAACGACTCTGGTCCCTGCTGCATGAAGTACTGGACAAGGTCGGTATCAACACCAGCGGCTGTAGCAGGCACTGCATCTGCCGGAAGTGTCTCCTGCATGCTGACAGAGTCCAGAATAAAAGAAGGCACACCTAAATCGTCGCCATCGTTTGAATTGGGATTAAACCACTGAAAAGACATGGAAATGGACCGGGAGATGGAAAGGCGGAAAAGGGCCTCGAACAGGTTTTAAGTGGTTTTTTTTGGTATGTGACGGTCGTCTTGATCCGTCTCGCATACCGTCTTGTTCCACCTTGGCTCTTCAAACTCCACAGCAAAAGGTAAAAGCATGTCCTCTGGTTTTCTTTATCCGCCTGCGTCGGTCCCTTTCCTTTCTCCTCGTATGCAATTTCTATTTGCATCATATATCGGATCCTCCTAGAGGACTTTATTAACTGCTTTGGTGCGAATACCGTGGGTAATATGGTAATAAGTATCACAAGCCTGTGGATCTGTCCTACAATGTCCGAGCCTAAGGCTCTGTGACTCAAAACAGTTAGGATTATTACTTTGTTTAGAAGAAGTAGATTTCCTTACCTGAGGCAGGATCCGTGATAACTCCTCTCATGGCGACAGGTCCCCGTCCATTTAACCTACATTGAGGGAAAGACATATATCAGAGGAGGGAGACTAAAGATGAACTTACTCTTTGCAGAGCTGCTGCGGATGGTTCACACCAACTTGGCAAGAGAAACAATAAATAAACGCGCTAAAAATATACTCGATAAAACTATATTCTCGCTAATGTTGTACTTTTCAGTGTCCAGCAATTTGTTCGAAGTGAAATATAAAGAGTTCCTTGATCTTGTATTTTATAGAGGTTGAATCCATGTACAAAACTGGTAAACAGTTTACCCGTTAATGTTGCTTATCCTTGTATGAGAAATCTGGAGGTATTGGCAGGAATGCATTTATATGCCACTGTGCACATACAGAAGTTATTGGCCACTAAAATAATCTTGAGTATTCATCTGTTCTGTATCCGTTACTGCCCCTAGCTCTCCGAGCTTCCTCGATATCAACAACTCGAGGTGTCCATCCAATTTGGTTCCCCAAGTCCAGCATGTTATGCACTTCCTGTACAAGAGCCTTTTGATCTCCTATGGGCTTAGCAACAGCTACCATAAACATTGCACCATCATCTTCATCTTCATGATCTTCCTGGTTTTCGGATACCATATTAACCAGCTCTTCTTCAGAAAGACTTTCGTGGCAGGAGTAATCCTCATCTTGTTCTCCAATCACTACCGATTCTCTGCTAATTGGTGTCCATGGATATCTTGCTGACTTTCTGAAATAGAATCCATCGCTTCTACACCTCTTGCCTCTGTTTCCCCCTGTTTTGAAGAAGTGGGCATTAAACCGGTAGCCCGAAAACAGTTTTGAATTACTGACGTGGAAATGCAACTCCGTGCTGTACAGTATTGCATGGCAGCCAGCTGATGGATCTTGTACACGTCGTTTCTTTTGTCCTTGGTCGCAAACTGCACTCTCTCTCCCTTGGGCTTCTTTTCTATTTCCGCATCAAATTGCCGCATCATTTTATAAAAAATGAGAGAGTCCATTCAGGCCTTTCCGTTCCAGTAATATTCGAACCCATTATCTTTTCCTAAACGCATCCATGTCACAAACTCAGCACTTAATACACAATTTAACGCACGCTATTTCTGACGTTTTCTCAAAACACATTGGCTTCTCTACTTCCCGATGAATATTGCTAGCAACCTTTGCGAGTTCCCAGCATCGGCAATCAGTATAGCGGACAACCGCTTTTGCTTTGCTTTAGACCGGCAATAGGCTATCTTGAACTGGTTTCTGCAGGTACTTGCCTATAGAACAATCTAGTTCCCGTCCCAAATTATACACATGGGATGGTGTATACTCCTCAATTCTCTTCTTTATCTCAGCAACTCTTGTTTTGACTGACTCGTCATCAAGGCTAATAAGATACAGCTTCATTTTACATGTTGTGACAATTAAAACCATTATGCTTTTCTTGAAATTGCTTACATCTAGATTTAACTTGCAAGACGTAAAACTTGATCCCTAACTACCTCATCAATCCATGCAGCTAAGACTTTCTCCAGATCTGGGAATGCAGTGGCTCTTCGCCGTGTGGGTTTTGAAGTTCCTGATAAATCATACCCAAGCATTCACTTCCCTCTTTAGGATGAGTGAAACCGCTGCCCGCGTCGGAATCCTGTTTAGGTTGAACGGGTCGGTATGCCCACAAAGCCAGATCTTTCTGCGAGATCTTTGACTGATGTGCCGACATATAAGCAACCGTTGAGAGTTGTTGAATCCAGTCTTAATACGAGAGCTGCTGTGCTATCGCTATTGTCAGATATCGTTCAGATTGTAAAACCACAGTTCCCAAAAGACTTCCTTTGTAATAGCCTCTGAAGCTCTACCTCCGGATATCTTCAGAAGCATTTACCACTTTCTTTTTGCAGCGTTTATGCGATCACTATATTTCCGCACTTTCACAGTATCTTCTTCGCCGCCACCTGCTTGCAGTCATACACTTCTCCGTTCAATGGCTTGCGAGGCAAAATAAAAAAGGGGGCATCAAGGAAATTGGCTACCTGAGCCTCGCTCGCTGTTAACAAAAGTCGGAGCCGTTACTGTGTACATGAAGTCGCCCTGTTTTCGTCCTTGCTTACGTTATATCCAATAAACGGCGGCAGCGTTACTGTCTTTTCCACGTATCTTTCGTATTTGGAAAGGACGCGTTGACATTCTGGGCCGAGATCACCACTGGCTCCATCGGAGCTTCATTATAGCAGATCAGCAAGGAAAGCCATCCTCATCTTTCTATACATCGACCAACAATGGAGCTGCCGTACTTGTTACTGGCTGGCAGGCATTTTTTTTTAAAGGATTTCATCTTGCGCAACAAACGATCACAATTGCGGATCTATTCACACGTAAAACCTTTATGTCGTCACTTTGGAATTCTTTTACTGGTTGGAACATACGTGTCGTTCAACATATCATAAATCGTAGAAGTATCCAGTGAATAACGATACATCTGGAATCATTTCGCTCTTGTATGTCCTCCATCACCTTCCGGGAAAGAGCAGTGTGGGTGAGGACGTACTTTCCAGATATCCACCAGTAGAGTTACCGAAATCTGATAGTGAGGACGTTCTAGCGGGTACGTACCCTGCCTGATTTATGGAGCTAACAGTAAACATGCAGAAACCAAATATAAATGCGGTTCTTGCGTTATCTCATGAACGGCGATCAAGACAAAGATCAAGAAACACAATCGAGCCTCCTGGTACACGATCAACATCTATCGCACGATATATAGGAAAATGGACGCTACGAGTCCGCATGAATCCGACAAAGCGCACCATTATTCCAGTTTCTCAAGTTGGACAAGTCAATCTCAAGTTCTCCACACCCTGATTTACTACAGTGGATACCTTGAAAAAACGTGGCCTCCTATTTGCAAGAGTACCAACGGTACATAGGGTCTCTAAACGAAGGAGGGCCACGGCGCAGCTGGTTACGCCAGAAAGTCAAGGGGTAATGAGACAGAAGAAACTCGAACAAGACTGCTACAGCTGATGTGTAGTCGGTTGACAAGCCGATCGCTTACTGAGTGTGTCTTCGTTTCATATTCTTGCAACGCCAGTGACCCCTTGCATATAAGAGGCAAGACCCAGAAAGAGCCACTTTAGGTGGCGATACGCAGAGTGAAAATAATTAGTTTATAAGACAGTATCCAGAATTGTAGCTACCTATTAGATATGCTTCATTATATAGAAAACGCCGATAAGGTATGTCTGGTGGTTTTGCATCATGCCGGTCTCTCGACCAATTGTGAAGATTTGGAGCAGTTGGTTAGGTAAATACAAACGAAATAGAATGATGAAATATAAACAGGATTCTAACATTTATTACCAGGAACACTACGAGCCTACAATTGATAATCGTAGACACGTTGGCGTTCAACAACAAAGTTGTAGTCTATGAACGCGAAAAACTGCTGAATGAACAACACACAATGAAAGCATTTGGCTACACGGGCAAGCCTCTGCAGCGCTCGAAATAAGTCCGATTTATCTCTCATACACCCCTGGCATGAAGTAAAAAGATGCGATCAGATGCGCCTTTTACATGAGACAAAGAACTCTATATCTGACACGGGACAGTCGAGCCCTATCCTTGTCACGTCATTTGCAGAGACAGTAACACCATGTCTATGACGCACCTTTTGCCTTAGGTAATGGGAAGCTACCAACGGCACAAGCATAGCATGGAAGAATATGGCACGCAAATCATATCGTCGGATAAACGTATAAATACGTACTTAAAAGCGCAGAGTTCATGTGGAAGTAACGCCGAATAATTTCAAATAGACACAAAATCATGGAAAGAATCCTGTAAACCTTCTGTCATGACGAAGCTTGTTTAAAAAATGGCTTTCGATGTCTAAAACTCCTTCATTACTCTTCTTCTCTGAACCCCATTGAAGAATTCTGGTCAAAAGCCAAAGGTGGCATTAAGCATGCTCTGAGAGCAATGATGTATTGACAGAACGAATGGTTTCTTCAGTTAAGCAAATGAAGCGTTTTAACTATCAATGTTCGATAACGCATATAGAGACTTATTGGAATGGACGACCACAAAGAGAATTGGTTTGAAATAACCCTTTATTCAATAAATCGGTCAACTGTCCAAAAAAAGTTAAGCAAGCATGTCTCGAAGTAAACGTCCTACAACAGGTAGTGTGTGATACATGTTTATATGAGGGATAGTGACATGAGGCAAATAATTATTCACTGCCGTTGATGTCTACTCCCTCTGTATTTTCTATCGCAACAAAGTCCATGCTGATCGTTGGTTGTTGCTAGAGGACACTCAGTAACACGAATCATTGTGATGTCTTTATCCACGAGAAATCACCATTCGACGATGTTTGAGGATAAACGCCTATCGTCAATCAGTCTCTCATGTATGCGATAACTGTCAGTCCGTAATGAGTAACAAAATTGGGCGCTTGCTCAGTAGTCTCAAAGTGACCATATGCCTTTTAACACGGGATATGAGACATCTAGGAGTCATTGTTCTTGTTCATGGGGATAAATTTCAAAGAAGTGTATCTAGTGTGCCGCTCCATGCAAGTGGTAGGTAGGAATAGTCTATGCAAAACCTGTGCTCCCCACAGAGCCCGAATATAAACTAGGTTCAATGACCTACCCTATTGCAATCAGTGGTCTGTTAACGTCTACTTCATCAATGGATGCAAAAGTGTTGTTACAGTAGAAGAAACGGTGAAAACGAAGGGTGAGGACGTGGTTATAACCAATAGTTTCGTTAAAGAGAGTAGCCTGACGCTCTATTACAACAAACAGTCGTGGACAGATTAACACACGTACTATCGCTCAGTGACATGAGTCTCTTAGCCAATCTTCTTCCCTTCATCTTCTACTTATATAGTTTCACGACGCGGCTTCCTATTATTGTTATGACACATCTCATCTGTTGCGTAGCTAATTCAAGTTTCATATTTGTCGCTTCGGGTGGAGAGACACTGTGAACGCTATTCTCTTCCTGGAGTCATTGTACAATGATGAAGCGTTAACTAATGCAGAACAACTTTCTGTAAATTTACTTCCTTGTTTAAAAGATTTGAAGTATCAACACAACAGTAGGTCCTTTTTACGCTAGAGTAGATCCCAAATTTAGCAGTTTTCAGGAATTTCTGTAAATAAATGTACTTATGGTTATCTAGAACGAAAGAATAAATAATCACATTTACATGTTAGATAAGGCTGTCAATTGTACGGTTAGTGCGGCTTTGCAACAAAGAAAATTTCGCAGGTTTGGCATCGCAACCAGGTTTTATGCGCGGTGTTTAAACGGATAAAGTGTGCACCGGACGAGCTTGCGTTGGTGTTTATACTCGTCTTTCCACCGTCATGTTCATCGGTGGAAGAGGATCCGCTTTTTCGTTTAACAAACGTAGCAACGACAACGTCGGCCGATTCAGTGATCAGCAGACCCAACCACCTCAACGAGGTGGCCGCGGAGGAGGTCGAGGAGGTCAAGGCAACAGGTCAAATTTCAACAAGAACAAGACTTGGGTACGACCGCAACCTGAGCTCATGGAAGAATCGCCTGGATTTCCACCACCACGGAAGGGCACAATGAGTCCTGCGGATCGTGCCACACGCTTTGGCCAAACAACAAAAAGCGCTCTGTACGAACAGGTCAGCCTTCACTCTTTTTTTTTTTTTGTCGATGCTCCTGTGGTAGTCAGCATTGTTCGCTCACGTTAAATTGCTCTACAGCTCAAACGCAATCGCGTAACAGAGAGACAAAGAGCCATCAAACAAGGTCTCATTGCAGACCCCGATGTGCCCAGACGTCTGGAAGACGCCATCGATTTTCGAGGAACCTGCCAGACCATGTGTCCAGAATTCGAAGTCGTTGAACGTGAAATTCAGCATGGATTGGACATCTTAGAAATGGTAACCGTGCTTATTATGCTTTCCATTACTAACACCTCTCTTCCTGACTATTCAAAGGATGAAGCAGGCAACGCTGATCCCGAAAGGATGGTGAAAGCATATCGACGATCAGCAGCTGGTAATGAGCAACCTTTACCGTCCGACGTTAGATCACCACCTATCCTTGAGGTGAGTCTGCCTGTGTTTTTAAAAAATGAGAGTCTAACCCTTTTTTACTTTGCTTTTAGAAAACATTGAATTATCTCGTGAACGACGTACTATCCTCTTATCCTCTTGACAAATGTCACAGTTTCGTTCGCGACCGAACACGATCTATCAGACAGGATTTTACACTGCAAAACATTCGCGGCGTTTCTGCTGTTAGAGTACATGAACGTATAGCACGATTTCATATTCTTTCATTCCACGAAATGTGTGAAATGGGGGAGGAAAAATTCAGCGAACAGCAAGAAACTGAACAGCTTCGAAAAGGTACAAAGCGTAACTGGACATACTGCGATAACATTTCTAATTCTACTTAGTGTTGTTGAGTTTGATGGAGTTTTATGACGATTTACGTGAAGAAGGTATCGAGACCGAGAATGAAGCTGAATTCCGAGCCTACTACATCATTACGCACATACGCGATCAGGACGTTGCTCGACAAACGATGTCCTTACCACCACATGTTTTCTTTCATCCTTATATTCAGCGCGCGCTACAGTTCTATGGATTGGCGCAACGCAACAACGAAATCATGGAAACCTCGTCTCGCCGCCATAAACCACAAAACATCGAGGCTTGCCAAAATTTCTATTCAAAGTTCTTTAAACTCATTAGAGATCAATCTACACCATTTTTAATGAGTTGTATGTTGGAATGGCATTTCCCTGAAGTACGAAAGGGTGCGTTAAAAGCAATGAATACAGCATACAACAAACACCACAGCGGCGTGTCCGTCGAACATATCCGGCAAATCCTTGCATATGACACGTCGGACCAGTTACTAGAAGAAGTCGAAACCTATGGGTTACCTATTGACATGTCACGTGGCGAACTGTCCATCCGATTCGGTCAAAAGCATTACGAAACAAAGGCGCCTTTCTTCATCGGTTAAGTTAGCCAGTATTATAACGATGAGTGCTGATAAGCTATTGATAGAACCCCTTTCCAACCCGAAACATCGACGTTCGATGGTTGTGGAGAAAAAGAAAAATGGTCGTACATATGCCGAAATCATCAACGGTGAGAATCTGGATGCTGCACTACCCGATGCCCCTGCGCTACTTGCTTCACCAATCGCGATGCCGTTAACTGTGAATAACGAAGAAATCGAGGAACAGAAGCGGCGACAAAAAGAATCAGAAGAGGTTGCACGAAAACGAGCCGAAGAAGAAGCTCGGATTAGAAAGGAAGCCGCAGAAAGATCTCGTAGGGAAGCTGAGGCGGAAAAGCAAAGACAAGAGCAACTGAAAGAGATGATACGGTTGCAAAACGAGATGGCTGCAAGACAACGCGAGCGAGAAGTAGCAGAGGCAAGACGAAAGGCGGAAGAGGAGAGGCAACGTCAAGAAGAAGCAAGAAAGCTGGCGTTGATGAAAGCTGAGATGGATAGGCGGCGGAGAGAAGAGGCAGAAGCTACTGCATATCAAGAGAAACTGCGTCGTGAACGATTGGAAAGAGAACTGGAGCGATCGCGTCTCCAAGCTACTCTTGCTGAATTATCAGATAGCTGGCTCCTAGAACTGCTTGATACCACAGTTCAAGAACAAGCCAAAATTAGTGCTATTCAGTGCCACCAACGAATGCGACATTTACGCCGGCTGACCAAACGATGGGTGGAACGTGCTCGGTTTCGGATTGAAAAGCGGCATTTGCAAGCCGTTAAACAAAACAAGCTATGGCATTTCCATCAGCGTGTGACGAATGGGTGTGTTCCTGCTCACATCGCATGTGCTGAAAAAGATGCAGACCAGAAAGCTCGCGACGCAGTGCAGTCAGAGCTCAGGAGCTTACGAGCGTGCTGTGAGGTAGTTACATGTTCTCTGTGGATGCGTTCTTACACACAAGTATTAGTCGCCGGAGGATCAACAAGAATCCGTCTGGAAAACAGAGAATTTTGCGGAAATGGTGTATCCACTTATCAAAGGAAAGATGGCTGAATTTGAGTCACTGAGAGATGACAAGAGTACAAAATCAACCTGGCAATTGTGGATCCAAGTTGCGGATAAGCGAGAATCATCCGCCATGTGGTTTGACAAAAAGTTTGGGCTTGATAGCGAATTTTCTCGGCGAGTAGAACACTATGATATATGTAATATAACAGTTCGATCCGTGGCACCCGGAGATTGTGTTTATGCACAGGTAAACCGACCGAATTGTGTCAATAGCAAGATTCTAACACGACTGATATAGGCTGTGGGCGAAATTGGTGCCGTTATCTTTTCTTTCTCGGACGTGAAGGACATAGATACGGATGATAGCGATAAGTAAGTTTTAGGTTTTGTAATGGATTCGTCCTTACATGAATGTTAGTATCGATTATTGGTTAAACGAGAAAGAACGATTGGACATATTTACAAAGGCATTACACACTATCTGCCCTGGCATCCGTACACCGTTTATTTTCACTTACTGGCCCAACACGACATCCTTACAGACTTCCTTGAAACAAGTACGTTTTACCTCCATGCACGCTAGTTTTCTATAACTTCTTACCTATAGATATCTATTTTACTCGAGTTATCATCCAACCACGTAATTTCCGACTACATGATCATGATAATGAATCCCAGGACGATACGGAAACGTATGGCTGAGGGAGTCCAGTGGGCAGCAACACATTCAATCATCAACCAACGTGTGACCATACCCTCAAAATAAATTTGACTTGCCACAACTATGACGTTTTGTACTGGACTTTTTTTTTGTAGAATGAAAGATATTAAATGGCTCATTGAGGAATACACCAAATAGATACACAGCATTTCTATAGCTGATATTAATCGCCGTCTGACTGTGTCAGGAAATAGTACGTAGAAAAATAAACAGTTTCAGGGTGAGATTACGACCCAATTTTTTTCGCACCAATGCCGCTCTTTTTCTTCTCTCTGAGCTCAGCCATACGCTACGAAGAAAATGAGTATCGACCAATCTTCAAATCACCGTGTTTTCTTTTACCTGCCGTCGTTCTTCTCGACGACGTTCAAGTTCTGCCTTTCTGTCCTCTTTTGCAACGGGTGAGCCATTTTTTGGCTGTAGCGATGAGCCCTGGCTGTTATCTTCGAATTCATCCACTTCGAAAACAGGTCAGTCTATCAAGTAGTAGTTGCACCTATCTCGTCTTACATAGCGAATTTGTTTTGTGTCCCAATTTCATGGATCCTGCAGCTTTGGTTGCATTTGCTGAAAGATCAGTGGTAGCAAAAGACGACACCCGAGTTGCAGCATTTGCAGATGGTATAATGGAAGTAATAGGTTCCGGCTCCTCTTTTACAGTACTCTCGAATGGTTCTACAAAACAGCGAATCAGACGGCATGTCTCGCATAGAGGGAATTGCTTACCCCAACCGTCATTATCGTCAAAGCCTAGAGAACTCGACGGTTCGTTATCCCAACCGTCACCCACATCTCCGGTCTCGGTATACTCAAATGCCTGTGTTAGGCGTGCGGAAGGTGTAGATGATCGGTTAGGTGTATCAAAGCCCGATTTATCCTTTTCTTCCGGTGATTTTAGGGAGTTATCCATCTCGCCGCTGGGAGAGGCAAACTGTTCAAAGCGCATGAGCTATTGATCCAATAAAACCGATGATAATCCTGTCTTACTCTGGCATTGATCGATGATACAGCCCAGCCTGCTAAGCCTTTGGTTGCTCCACCAAAGGCACCTGCCACAGCCATTGCAGCGGAAGAACTTGCCGACGCTTCAGCTTGATTCGCCGATGATGCTGCCGGCTGTTCTTTTATAGCCGTTTCAGGCTAATCCGTGCGGATTTAGTTATTAAACAGGGGTCGCTTTCGTTGCTATTATTACGTACCATCTCGTCTGCAAAGTCTTGTAATCGATTGATAAATGTAGCCATCGCCTTAAATGCTTGGGTACGGACAGATCTAGAGTAGAGTTAGGAAGGTACATGGCTCGGGTTCTCAGTTTACTTTTCTTTATCAATCAAAACGACAGAAATACAGGGAACAATTCGGGTTGCGCATTCTTGGGAATCATAGTATTCAGCCGTTGCTGTTAAAGATGAAATCGTTTGATAAGACGCTACGTTTTATTGTATCGGTTGTACCTGTAAGGGCCATCAATGCAGCTATTCGGGCATGGTGGAATCCGTCTCTCAAACTTCTAGTGAACGCAGGAACTAAGATTTTTTTCCTGGTCTATATTGCCAAGGTTAAATAATCCAACAGTAGTTATCTGCTATCTGCACTTACGGTTGCACTAAGATGTTTTGAAATCTTCCCTAAACAGATGGTTGTATTTGTTCTTATTCCCGGCTCTTCGTCCATTTGCAGTTTTGCCAAATATTTCAGCAGATCGTAATTAATGATTCGATCCGTCAACTGTGAGATAGGCACAATAGTGAACAAACAAATCTTCCCAAGATTTTGATTACCTTTGGAACCAGCAACAAGATGGATTTAATTGTATGTTCTCGGATAAGAGGGACTGAATCTGAAAATCCGGTTGCCTACATAGATGTGAATAACTTTTTCATACAGCTGTGAGGAACACTTACGACATGGGGAAAGATTTGATTGGAAATGACTTTGTTGGGAATATGATCGACAAATTTTGACATATTTTCCAGCAAACTGACTCGGGTGGCACGATCTGGTGATGCAAACATACGAACGATAGGTCCAACAAGAGCTTTCTCGTATTCATCTTCAGGCAAATGCTCTCCAATTTTCAAAATCGCATTTAAAGCCTTTGCACCGCCTAAAGAAAGGTAACGACATATGAGATATCAAAGCATCATCATCTACTCCTTCTTGATTTACCTGAACCAAACTCAAAAGCATTTACTAATTCGGGCAAGATTTTGTATTTCGCAAATTCGCCAGGGAATGTGTCAATAAGCGTATCCAGTTTTCTGAACAAAATAAGCAGTAAGTACATGATTACCAATAGATAGAGGCTGACCTGAAAAATCCTTCTTTTTCACCCTGCTCCTTGATACTAATATTTTCCAAAAACAAGTTGACTTGCACAAAGTCGAGCATAAAGAATCCCTTTGGCCGTAATCCTTCATCCAAAAACGCTTCGGCGTCCATTCTGGTTGTTGGCGACGGGCGGAGCAGACCTTCGTAGACCTCTAGCATAGCAGCCGGGATATCCCCTCGACGTGAAAGCAGCTGATCAGTGGTATCGAATCGGCGATTGTAAGCTTCGTAAATAAGGCATCCCAGATGATAGGAATCAACGGCTGTTGTCGGTAAACTAGATTTCCCAGATTTTTCAGTCTCTGTTGGATCTTGCCACAAAAATCTCTAACCTTTTTATCTCCGTCCAACCCGATTTCTTCACTTCCGGCGAAGCATATTTCTGAGCATCGGGAACCAATCCGCCAAATGTCTAGACCTAAAATCAGTTGTTGTTTTTCTCTTTTCTCGTTTATGCATGTATTATACCAAAATAATAGGACTTTCTTCCTTCATCGATGACAGCAGTTCAAATCCACCCAATTTCCATTCACCGGCTTTATTCGTAAATATAGATGACACTCGTACATTACCATGTACCATGCTACAATCGTTGTTTATAAATTTGATCGCATTCTATTTCTGAATAAGTCTTTGATTATCCAACACGAATGCGGTCTTACCGCCACTTTATAAAGACCCCATAGGATCAAGTTTTTATCAGGATCCTGATTGAGCTGGTTGGATAATGGCTCTACAGGGTCAGTAACGAACATAATTGCCTGCTCGTTCTGCATTGGCAGAATAGTATCATTTAACTGCTTTGTGCTGCTGCATAAAGAAAGTTACCTCCACGCCATCGATGTAGCGTAAAAGGTCGGGATGTCGCATGGTTCGAAGACGGCGAAAGGCGTTACGAGCGAGTTGTGCTCTGTCTCTGTTCTTCACGCAATCAAAGACGAAGATAGAGACGTGGGATCCATCCTCCTGTCATCACCATGGTTCAGTACTGTCGCCTGCCTTGACGAGGCATCTTCGACCATTACCTTCTTCGTACCCTGATGCAGAGACCAAATAGAACAGTCATCGAACCATTCTACTTTGTCTCCGAGAGAATAAGGGAATGCTGAGGAATCTTTTCCTAGTAATGAGAGGCCGCTCTTTACAAAGCCAGAGAAGAATGCCATGGATGGGCAAAGCGATCGGACAATCTGCCACGTTCTCCTCGCTTGTCCAGTTACCTTTTGTGACGGCGGCGACCCACTTTTGTACAACACACCTTTTCTTTCGCCATTCCCAATGTCGACTCCAACTATGCCCTCAAACGACTTGAAGACACAAAAATACGATCGACAGCTACGGTACAATCTACTGGACAAAATGCACGTTTAATAGCTGACCATGTATATTTTATGCAGTTTGTGGGCTGCGACTGGACAAAGTGCTCTGGAACATGCGAATATATGCCTTTTGAATGCCACATCGACAGGATGCGAAGTATTGAAAAACCTTATACTTCCAGGTACATAACCATGTTCTCTTATGCATATATATTGAAACACTCTTATTTGAAGGCGTGGGCAGTGTTACAGTGGCAGACGGCGCAGTAGTCGAGGAGAAGGATATTAGCACCAACTTTTTCCTTGCTCCGACCAGCGTAGGCCGTTCCAAGGCTGAAGCTGTGGTTGAACTACTCAAGGAATTAAACGAGGATGTCTCGGCTTCGTTTATCAACAAGGTACTATTCTTGTACGCACTGAAGACGCGTAGGAACTCACTCCTATCACTTTTTCCAGACACCTTCGGACTTAATTCACAATGAGCCTGAATTTTTCGAGCCTTTTTGCATGATTATTGCGACAGATCTTCATGAAGACGATGCGGTCCAACTTGGTGATATCTGCCAGCAAACAAACAAGATCTTGATCCACGTTCGATGCAAAGGGTTATGCGGTTTGTTCAGAGTGCAATCTCCGGAACACGCAAGTAAGTTGCCAAAAAAAAAAGAGTATCGATTTTGACAATGATGCTTTGTAGTTGTTGAATCACATCCGGAGAATGTCGTTGACTTGCGGTTAACTGCTCCTTTCAAGCAATTGAGGGAGTATGTAGATACGTTTGATTTGGATGCCTTGGATCAAACGGATCACGCACATGTGCCATTTGTTGTCGTAATTTTAAAATATCTGGAAGCGTGGAAAGCGGAGGTAAATAAGGCTTAAATGATGTAGATTGATTCACACGCTGGTAGCACGACGGTGAAGGACCACAAACGTACAGTGATCGCAATCAATTGAAGAAGAACATACAGGCGGGAATGCGAACGGGGGAAGAAGAAAACTTTGAAGAGGCTGTAGCGAATGTTTGGCGACTAGCAGGTTCATCGAGCAATGTTCGTTTGTTATCACGATGACACGGTTCCTCATGTATGGGGTTTGTAGATTCCCTCTGAAGTGCAACAAATATTCGACGATCTAGCATGTGAAAGTATTACAGCCCAGGTACCGCACCCTTTCTATTTCTCCAAATTCCGATTAACCGTTCCTTAGTCGTCAGAGTTTTGGATTATTGCCAGAGCTGTCAGGGACTTTGTTGCCAACGAAGGTCAAGGCCAGTTGCCTTTATCTGGAAAACTTCCAGATATGAAATCCGACACAGCGAACTACGTCCGGCTGCAAAATGTGTAAGTTCCGTTGTAGATGGCCCCATGGTTGCATGCTGATAGGGTTTACAGTTACCGTGAGAAGGCGCAAGAGGATTTATCAGCAGTAATGACTCGTGTCAAGGGAATTCTGGAAAGTGTGAACATGCCTTTGGATACGGTTACCTTGGAGACAGTACAAAGCTTTTGTAAAAATGCAGCCTACATCAAGGTGTTAAAGTACCGGAGACTGAGAGATGAATACAGCATACATCCTCGAACACAACAACTAGGTAGGTGGTTTTGATGACAAAAGAATAACACCATTCACCTTTGTTACACAGTATCATGGATGGAAAACGACAGCAACATGGCCTTTTATATCGTTTATCGTGCGGCTGACAGATTCTTCACCAAAATGAAGCGATGGCCAGGTACGTGCTGATTCTATAGAACAGCAGGTACGATAAAAGTGGATAGGTTCTGAATCGGGTGAAAGTGCGGAAGATGTGGAATTGCTGAAGCAAGAGGTCTCCCGTGTGCTGCAAGACATGGGGGTTTCAGAGGTTATGACACAGAAATTAATCAAATCTGAGTCAGTGGAGAAAGCTTCGGTCAACTAGTAAGTATTCAATGTTAGGACTAGCGTGAGGACTCATTGTTCCGCAAAGTGTTCGTTTCGCGAATCGTGAGACCACGAATCTGGCAGCACTTCTCGGAGGGCTTGTTGCGCAAGAGGCTATCAAGCTCATCACACATCAGTATATACCTATCAACAATACGTGCATCTTCAACGGCATTGCATCCACAAGCAGTGTTTTCGAGCTGTAAAGACAACGTAGAAATAAAAAAAAACAAGCATGTTTATAAAACATAATGGAGGGGGGTTTCTGTACAGTTGAGTATGTAACAGGAAATAATCTACATTTTTAAGCGGCTTGGCCACCTTTTCTCAGTTCTTCCATTTTACCAGCGACGCATGCAGTAAGGGCAGCGCCGACACCACTGCCGTCCTTGGCAAGACCAAGACGAACCGTTTTATGAATGTCAGGGAACTGTGGCAACAGCTCCTTCAAACCTTGATAAATTCTGGCTTCGAAAGACGGATAAAATTCGTAAAGAGAGCCGTCGATACCAATGTCTACACCTTCTTTGTCGACTTCACAATGTTTGACAATGCCAGCAATGGCGACCGCGGCCAGTCTTGCGGCACGCGTTCCCACGAGTTCACAAACCTTCTTGATAATTCGAAGCTCGGCCAACGTTAAATCTTGGAGGTTAAAGTTGGAATCAAGAACTTCTCTTGTTCGGGATAAGTCAGGTGTGTCGTCTTCTTCAATATTGGACATGAATGCTGTTTCAAAGGCCCATTGCTTGGATATTTCTTTACACCACGATTGGCTGTTGTATCGTCCATTTGGTTTGAACAAGATTTCACGATCCATCATATCTGTAATCACATTACGGGCGATTTCACCGAGGTACATGCCGGAAATCATCTTTTCAAAGATTTGGCTATGCGGGTTGATGGATTCACGATCCAGTTTGTTGTCAAAACGTGTAAGAGGTAATACGCGACGTTCATTGTCGAATGCACCAAACTCCATATTGATGATCATTTCTGGGTAGGTGGTGCTACCGTGCTTCCATTTACCAATCTTATTCATCTGTTCAATGTACGCGCCATTTGAACCAGTTCCGAGAATAAGACCGGCCAACGTATTTGGTTTGTTGTATGCATTGGAAAGAAGGGTTCCGACGGTATCATTGACGAGAGCAGACACCTTGACTGGCAGATGTTTTCTGAGAAGAGCATCTTGTAAGAGCATGACAGGATCTTTGCCTACAGCACCGGTACACGAAAAACCTTTGGTCCATGTTGAAAGCTGTCCACGATTAATCTATTATTTTAAGAATGAAAAAGCATTAGTTTCTCGGAGGGGAGGGAGTTTCGTCGCGTTTACCTTGGATTGCAGTACTGGGAAGGAAAAGGTATAGCCAAGAGCTAGTTCAGCTTCTTGTTCTTCTAAACCTTGTTCGGTCAAAAATGTATCGATACATTCGGCAATGTAATCTGACAAGATCTCGATCAGCTAAAGATATCGAAAGACAATTTTTTTAACTTACCGCAGAGGTTACGCATAGGACCTGTCTTCAACTCATCGGATACACGGGCTTTTGTTGATACGGTCTTATACTTTCCGTGGCCTTCAAGTGTGACAAGGACCACTCGTAGATTGGTGCCACCCAGATCCAAGGCGAGAAAGTTACCTTTCTCTTGACCTACACATGTGACGTGTTAAATCGTTATCAAGAGTAAATCAGCTCAATTCCGATTTACGGACCTGTCAAGCGGCCTTCAACATAAGATGGAATCATTGCGACAGTTTGACCTTCTTTGTTAAGGCCTTTATCCATTTCTTCCATATAATGATCACAAATCTTATTTAGACTTTCAGGTGAAATGGTGAATTGATCAATAATATGTTTGAGATAAGCCTCTTGTTCAGGCGTTCCTTCAATTTCATTAACAACCGTTGCACGCGGTCCTCTAAATTGGTAACCACAAGAGGACATAGTAATAATAATAAAAAAGAAAGGGTAAAAGGGAAAAAGAGAGATGCAGGAAAAAGAAAAAGGAAAACGGGGGTGAAATTTAAAAACGAAACAGTACACTTAAATACTCCGACATCCATTGGTGAATTCCATGATTTTTTTTTGTCTGATGTTTGTTTCCGAGACCCTCCTGTGGTTTGTTACTTAACAAAATAAAGAGGTGGCGTGGTGTTTAAATGAATGATAATATAACTTCACATGATTAATCTTAACTCGCTCTTTCTTTTCGGAGTCTGCTGTTCTCGATGCACCTGGTAAAAAATGGGAGATCTCGGTCTTGTCTCGATTCTTTCTCCTATTTGCCTTTTTTAGATTTCCATAGCAGCCACCCTCTCTTTTTCTTTTTTTTTGACACCACCTCAAGTATAACCGCGTCCGTGAAATTTATTTATTATTTGTATCCATGACAATAAAGGTGAATTGAAAATCAATGCTTAACATGCTCAAACTTCACATGAGGATGAATATTATACACACAGTCGAGGGAAATCATCACGGAGGATGAATATTATACACAGCTGGGAGGAAATCACCCACGGAGGACAGATAAACGAAAGGGCTATGGAAACACCTACCATAACAAGCAATGCTGATGGCTATTCCTAACACTTTGTTATAAACAATAAAACATCGTCATTAAGGGTAGGAATGCATTGCGACCGACTCTCAAAAATACTTTTAATTTTCCCATTTGGGGTCTACGTGTATGACAGCGTGCTCTACACGATTTCGCCTTGCGAGACACGTAGACGTGCAGTTACAGTGAGGCTGGTTGATTTTGTCGGTTTGCTAGAATGATTGTTGCTTGTCAGCAAACAGAATTGGCGGAAACAGGAAGCTGAATGTCGCATACCACCTTTACCAAACAATCAGCCTTTACTTTCCTACAACTACGCAATGGCAACCACTTAGTTATTTCGAGGACGGGCAAGCAATGTTTACAATGAAGCACAGAAAAAAGGTCTTTGATCCTATGGATGATGTCTTCACGCAAATCACAGATCCCAACATTGCGTTTGAACTGTAACAAATCGAAACTTCTATCTATCCAACCTCAAGCCTGTAACTAAAATTATCGCAAAGGAAGCAGTTGCGACGCGCCAACCAAAGAAACCTGCTTCTACTACTGTGTATAATGACTACAGCGACAAGACCAGAGAGATACTTATAGATCGAATGGTTGAAAGTTCTGAGGAAAGAGGTAGAGCAACTCGCTTTGTGCAAGACAGCTTGGAACCAACGAACTAACTGCTCAAAGATGGTGGGAAAAATATCAAGAAACGCAGAAATTGCCCTACAAGAAGTCTAAATCAAATGGTATGGAATGCTCGTTTAAAAGTGAACGTCAGGGTTACGTTTGAAAATTACTTGGCGAAGGCCCTCAACTTTACAGCACTGACATAATCGACAAAGTAGCCGAGCAATTTATGTGTTACAGTATCTCGAAGGCACAACTCAATCAACATGTAAAGAATGCCACGCTCATCACGGTCAAAAAACCTACATTCGAACCCGAAGCGAGGCACTCTGAAACTAATCTGCAAGAGAGATACGATTGGTATATGCAATGGAAAGGACACAGATTTAGATTTCACAAAAATTTGTGTCTTCATTGATGAGTCAGGTTTCCACATCAAGCTGAGAAGCAATTGGGCTCGATTTACAATTGGAGAACCTGCCAGAGTAAATTTACGTAAGACTAGGTCGCCTTCCCATACAATCATTGGTGTTATACGCTGCTCGAGTGTCATCCATGTCGCTTTGAAGAAGCCTCCACCTAAAAAGGTACGAGCAAAGAAGAGTAGCTCGACACCTGTACAGAAGAAGAGAAAAGTAAATAGGAGGAAGAAAGAAACTGCAGAGGAGCTCATCATAGCGGGAACCAACTGTAGAGTATGTTGATATTGTGGACACTACCGCTGAAGGTGGTGCTGCTCCGGTAGCTAAAGGTACAACTACAGGCCATTTCATCAAATTCATGAACGAGTTCCTCGATATTATGGATCAAGACAGGGGCTTGAAAGGTCATTACCTAGTCATGGACAATTGTACGATACATAAATCAAAACCAATGATCAGAAACAGTGAGAGCAAAGGATACATGGTTATGTATTTACCGCCTTATTCCCCTGAGCTGAACCTATTGAGCAATTCTGGAACGCTGCTAAAGGAAAGTTGAAGCGCGAACGTTTGATGACTGAGGAAAATTTGAGCAGTAGAATCGGTGATGCCTGCAATGCCGTATCCATTGACGTCCTGTATGATTTCTGCACGTATCCCAAAAAGCAGATTAATCACCAAGGACAATTATCAGTTCATCCAAGGCTTCATGCTCTGGCTAAAGATTTGTTATCGTCTACATCTAAAAATAAAGGGAAAACAAACCTCCGGTAGTGCTTCTGCTGCCGCTATTTTTTTTTTCTTTTTGCGCCTTCCTCGATTGAAAGATAAGTGCTCTTAGGTGCGAGTCTCCGCAGCGCTTGGCCTTAACCAGTTCTCTTTTGGTAAGTTTTACCATCATGTTTAACAAATATTTATTTGTTTTCTGCAGTATTGGGTGATTGCATCTGCAGGAACTCATTGTAATTCACAGCGACGGTCACCCAGTATATGGCAATCGAAGTCCTGGTTAAGGTTTTTTCTATTTATACACTTTTCAAGTGGTAACGCGGTTAGAGAGCTGCCATCCAGCCTCTTTGTTGGGCCTGGATTTTGTCGTTTAAGCAGACATGCAAAATTTATGGTCTACCGATTCTGTTCGACAAACAGATATCATAATATCGATAATATCGCTATATCGAATATCGTTATATCGAGCGGCCACTGTAAATAGTTTTGCTCTCAGAGTCTGGAACTTGCTCCTCTTTCTCTTTCTCTCATCATAGCTTTATTTTTCCCAGATAGAAAGCGTATTACTGGAAAATCTGCGGCATTGGCGTATTGTATTCAGAGGCGCGATTAGAGAGAGTTATTAGAATTGAAGGAAATCAAGCTCTAGAGGCTGGTGTTTCCGCACCAAGAATAGCCGCATCCAACAACTTGTCAAATGTCAATCACAATGATCCAGGGGGGGGGGCTGATGACAGTGATCAGGATGCTGACAACGAGGAAGAGGATGTTAATGATGATTCGCATGCCAGCAATGGATACAATATGGCGCAGGGATTCAGAGAATTCAACGCGAATCACGTCAAGTAGCTGAATCACAAGGACTTTCATCAACGGAAATTTACAAGACCTTCTGTAAGTTTGCATCCAAGCAGAAACCAATCCTTGCTAGCTTACCAAATCACAAACTTTAGTGCCATGGAAAACATACTGCTGCTCATCAAAAACCAGCACAGCGAAGAAATGTTGCTCACTACGGAGGATGTCAACCTTACCTGCTACCATGATGATAAGAAACAGAACTTCCTGGATCTCAACTTGACAGTTGATGACGAGATATTACTGAAGTTAATGAAGTTGGATACATGCACCGGAAAAGAGGTCAAATGTTGTATTCACAAATTTTATGAATTTGCGGATGACTATGTGTAGCGGTGCTACAGATAGGTCTTCATGACCTTGTATGCGGATTGGCTCATAGTTAGCGACGATTAAGATAGCGACGATATTGTATTCAATACCATTTGTATATATTTGCTCTCTGCATACAGACGCGTTCATATTAAAAGGACGGGATCCTAAATCCAGGATCCCTACGTTTTTATCATTAAGAAAACGGTATCTACAATTCCTAACGAACATCCTATAAACCCGCTTCCTCGCCATACCCATTGTACCTACGAGTCCGATCTTCGCAAGTTAATAGCGACGTTGGCCATAGGCCGTGCTATTACACTATGACACCAAGGTTCTTGATATCTTTCTACAATTGTAAGTAATTTTGATCCGGGTGCACTTGAAATACATTCTAATGCTTGTCATGGTTTTGCTTACCATTGACAAGCTTCCTGAGGAGCCTACCTTGAATCATCAAATCAAGGAAATCGGATTAGTGACCAGATCCCTCGACCCAATTATGAGCTCAATGTTGGATGATGCTGAGAAAAACCGCATCTTCTCATGGTAAATATCATTGTTGCATTACCTGTTTATAAATTTGCAAACTTACATGCGTATTTCTCTTCATAGGACAAACACTGCGAGTATTGGAACAGAAAACGAGCGCGCTGACGAGGAAATTGTGGTAAACCAACAATGGTGATGAGAGGCAACTCTCTACTTATATACTTTTTCAATTACATGCTATAAGAGCAAGGTCAATGAATTACAGCTATCAATCGGAGTCCATAATATAGTCAGAAAGTGAAGACGTTTATCCGAGGTTATAAATATTGATCCATCACAATTTCTGAATAAACACGACTCTCACGATACTTCTCGATTGTCTACATTATTGAATCTTCCTAAACCAAGTTTACAACAGAAATGTCAATTACAAATCAGAGAACAATCGAGTATCACATTGGCTATTGCGAAGTGAAAGTTAGTGAAGGAGATAGCAGCTCAGTTGATGTTCCGCAAATCGTTTACACCTCGAATAAGCTTTTGCACCAGTCAATTATACACTAGATATATTTTACAAAACCATGCGTCACCGAATAAGGGGATGTTTCTTCAATCTTCCAGTACATGGCTAATCTCTTTGCTTATGCAGTGCACCATAGGGTTCCTATAACTTGCTTGGGCAAAAGCAGGCCGATGATGGAAACACCGTGACTCTGTTATGGGTATCCGAAGGCAGTTCCTTTTACAAACAATACAAATTTGCTCTCTACACACATCGCTTACTTTTCACTCTGCAACAAAATGTTCCGGGTGCGAATCTTCATACTCACAAGAAACAAATCATTTTATACTGCCCTATTACAGTGGTCGCTCGATATAACGATACCCTCGGTGGAAAGGAAATTCATCGCTATATGGAGAATATCGCTCTATCGAATATCGCTATATCGAGCGACCACTGTATCAACTTTTCGGGGTCTCAAAATTGCCACACAGCGCCGAAATCAGATGGTGATTCCGGGCCGGAATCATTCATCTGTGTTTGGCAGCAAGAGAGGCCGCGGCGTCCACTAGAAAACGCGTCGCGTTTTTCGCTGCTGTCCTTTTTACCGCGTCGCGCGACACGATGTCAGACGAATCGAGAAAGCGGTCTTACGGCGATGATAACGTCCCTACCGATCCTGCGACGCAGCTGACCAACAATGATAAAATCAAGACCCTTCAGAGTATACTGGGAGATCATGTCCCAGAACAACGTTTGATCCAACTGCTGGCACAATGCAAAGGCGATCTGGAACTGGCAGCAAACATGTACTTTGCCACTGCTGATAATCCAAGCAGACAATCCGTTCAACCGTCCCATGAGGTACAACCACCAACTATGAGTTATATTGGTGACATGGTCGTACCAGGTAGGTGAAATGCTGGGGGGGAGGAAATCTCGTTCCTGATCGTGTTCCAGGTTGGTCCATCTTTCGAGGGAAAAGTCCCGTAAAAGAAGGCGATGAGGTGACAATTGTTCGTGACAAAACTGCAGGCGACCAGTCGTTGACCAAACGAGCCAGATTTATGAGTTCATACAAACCAAATCTGATCGTACGATTCCGATCGCCATGTGATAGAGAAATCGGCAGACTTCCGCAAGGCATTGCCAAATACGTATCGAGATTGATGGATCTAGGATTGTGTGGGTTTAAAGCAACAATAGTCTGTTGCCCACCCACACTGAAGACAGGCGACGATATTATATTGCACGTCAAATGCTACCTATTGGATCAAGCATTCGAGGGAAATACAAGCGTATATGGAAGTCGGACAGAGAGTGGTCGGCCTGTCTGGAACCGAGGAGCTGAAACGTTCGAAGAACGTTCGTCCAGTGAACGAACATTAGCGTTGTTGTCCATAATCCGTTCCGTCCATCTTGTACCTAGTCGCTCGGCGATGCACCGGATGAACATGACACTGGGTCAGAACGACGACGATTTACAAGACCTCATTTCCCAGGCATTGAAAATATCCGCTAACCCAGACGAGACATCCGAGGATCGTGAACCAGAAGAGATGGAGGTTTCCGATAATGACCTGACCAACATTTATCAAAAAGCACAGCTGTTTGATTCCCAGATCTCGGAAATGGATGAACCAGAGACAATGGCTTTGTCGCTGAAACAGTACCAGAAACGAGTAAGGCAGATAGACAAGCGGTACACAGTTGCTGATAGTACGATCTAGGCTTTAGCGTGGATGTACCTGAAGGAATCGATGGAACATAACAATGCGGAAATTGATACCCGAGCAATGCATCCTCTATGGGAGGAGTACACCTTTCCTGCAGAACCTGATGCGCCTGTGTGGCCGGATCGACCAAAAGTGTTTTATTTTAATCCATACTCGGGTATGTTCCGCGGTTAGCAATGCGTACACATCTCACACATGCTGTAGGAGGATTGACCCTCGACTTCCCCGAACTCGAATCCAAAGAACGTGGTGGCATCCTAGCAGACGGTGAGCTGTTCACAGTGACTTATGGGAAATCTAATAAGAAAATGAAACTAGAGATGGGATTGGGAAAAACGATAGAAATCCTCAGTCTTATCCACAAAAACCGGTTCAAACCCGGTGATGCTATTCCAAACGACCGTTCAAACACATCCCCTACTACTTTGATCGTCTGCCCCATGTCACTGCTGGCTCAGTGGCGTGATGAAATGATTCGTGGATCAAAGCCTGACTCACTTAAAGTGGGTGTGTATTATGGTGATTCGAGAGACGACAATTTCAAAGACACTTGCTGCCGCTGGGATGGCACAGCTCCCGACGTTCTTGTAACTAGCTACGGTACGGTTCTGTCCGAGTATGGCAAACAAGATACCAATCTTTTCGGCATGGAGTTCTGGCGCGTAGTACTGGACGAAGCACATCAAATAAAAAACCGCCTTAGCAAAACCTCCAAGGCATGCTGTGATCTCAAAGCTCCACGACGATGGGTGGTGACAGGCACACCAATCCAGGTAAATAGAGCGTACAAAGGAAATCTTTTGTACTCATGACGTTACAGAACAAGCTAGAAGACTTGTTTTCGCTGGTACGCTTCTTAAAATACGATCCATGGTAAGTCTTTGCGTCCATACTACCGTTTACTCTTATTCATGTACGTTATTAGGGCGAATTACACTTTTTGGCGTACATTTATTACTGTTCCCTTTGAACGAAAAGACATACGAGCAATCAAGGCTGTTCAGACAGTCTTAGAGCCAATCATCTTACGACGAACAAAAGATATGCGTGATGCTAATGGCAACCCGATGGTACCACTACCTCCAAAACAAGTCAATATCGAATATCTCGATTTTTCACCTGCAGAAAAAGACATCTACGATTCAGTTTACACAGATTCCAAGACGAAATTCTCACATTATTGCGCGGCAGGAAACATTCTGAGTCACTATGCCTCTATTTTCCAGCTGCTTATACGGTTGCGACAAGTAGCGTGTCATCCATACCTAGTGATTGGCAAAAAATCAGAGGATGCGCTTCGAGAAACGCTGCAAACGGATGATGGCCGAGTGACATTGGAAAGTCTAATTGGGAAATACAGCAACGAATCCGACACCTCTCTGACCCCAGATCAGCAAAGATACAACGTCAGTGTTCTTCAAGGTCTGCTTTCGAGACAACAATCTGGACGTTCCAACTCAGGCGCAGATGAGCACGACGAGGATGAATGTCCGATTTGTCTGGAAAATGTTGATTCGATGATTATGATGGCATGTTCACATATGGCATGTCGACCTTGCGTCATGGACTATCTTCAGAAGCAAGAAGACAAAGGATTGGCAAGCGAATGTCCAGTTTGCCGAAGGCCAGTGCAAGAAAGCGAATTACTAGAAGTATCGCAGAATCGTGATGAGCCAACACCGTCCATCAATATTCAACGTGCTGTGGGAGGATACAAATCATCGACAAAGATTGACGCCATGTTACGGCATCTTCGCAAATACCAAAGTGAAGGCCGTAAAACGGTCGTTTTCTCACAGTTCACCAGCTTCTTAGACATCATACAGATAGCTTTGAAACGCATTGGGATGGATTTCGAAAGATTGGACGGAACACAATCTCAAGCACATCGTGAAAAGGTGTTGTCCCGATTTTCTTCTTCCGATCCAGCAAATGCATCCAATGTACTACTGATCAGTCTGCGAGCAGGAGGCATTGGTCTGAATCTGACGTGTGCTAACCGGGTCTTAATGATGGTAAAACAGAGGTATTGCTTCGAGTTTACGATTAACAGCTGAACACAGGATCCGTGGTGGAACTTCGCTGTCGAGGCTCAAGCTATTGATCGTGTCCACCGTCTAGGACAGCAAAGCGATGTGGTTGTAACCAGATTTATCACACGAGACACGGTGGAAGAGAGAATCTTAGAGATCCAAGCAAGGAAACATGTAAGTTTGCTATACGGTTGATGTGTCAACGTTCCATTTATCTTGCCTATAGGATCTGGTAAATGAGCTGTACATGTCCCGTGAAGAGACGAGATCAAAGCAACTGCAAGATCTTCAAATCTTGTTTAGTAGTCGGCCTTCAGAGATATCATCATAATCATTCCCGTCTAAAAGTATTTGTGTATTTGCTTTTCTTTCTTTTATACATGTTACAAAAAGTTTAGTCCAATACCAAGTTGGAGCCCTCTCTTGATTTGATCTCCTCTTGCTGCTGTCAAGGGGATGCAGTAGTTCAACTCGATGCGAGCAATGCTGTGGCGGAAAATAAGACCAAAGCCCACTGCTGTACTTGGTGACTCAGCTAACGATGCCATCAACCCTGGTGCATTTGTGCCTATCCACGTGTTAGCTCGTGTTCATAAAACGCTAACGCATTGCTTCGTACCTCTTGTATATGGCACAGATGAGCCGGCATTGATGAAGGCGTGTGCTCGAATAGGTTTGTTCTCCCATTTGGGCAACGGCGCGATTACACTTAATCCCAGTGCCCAGTAAGCATCGCCACCAAGTGCGTCCCCTACAAAAGAATACTGAGTAACCTCCCTCGAGGAAAACTGAAATGACGTACGATAATCTCTCGGGCCAATGCCTCCTGTTCGGAAACCACGGATAGACAAGGGTCCACCGACGTGAAATTTGTCCGAAACAGTGGATGCCTTTGGGTGGTCGTTCAGGTTCGCCAGCCAGCCAGCTCTGAGTCCCAAAGAGAGGACCAGGCCTGGATGAACACCCAACAATTCACCTGCTTCATTCTTCAGCAACTGACCGCCACCAAACTGATGGCATGCTTGTGTTTCCAGCTCTGTTTTAATAAAGCTTGCATTCCCTGCTAATATACCAGCAAACTCTTGGGCTAGGCGCACATAATGACCATCGCTGGGTAACAATGCATCATCCCGGCGATCACGCACGAAGACATGATGGATAGACGATTTAAGTGAATGTCCCGCTTGATTGCGGATGCTCAAGGAAGCATTATCAGCCACTTTATCGATCGATCTCCAGGTGCAGTCGTAGCTTAGTTCGTGGTATCCGAATCGCGAGAGGGTCTATCGTCTCCGTTAATGGGGTGATTCATTCATACACTAGCCGAAGCTGACCTTGTAACGCAAGCCAGCGCCTCGCGCCAGTTCTTCATAGGAACTCATAAGCATATTGTTTTGAAGTACGCTATGTGCGTTCACATCAATGCGAGATTCTGGAGAAGCATTGACAGGTTTGGAAAGCGAAAACTGACCAGATACAGATGAGTTTCCTGCAAACGACATCCATGCATGTGCTGTTTTACCTGGAAGGCCGAACTATTGCGTGTGCCGAACGAAGCAACTGTTTCTAGCATTTCTGCGCCGCCAAACACATTACGTACAGTGATTGATCCGTTCTACAATAAAAGGAATTTAACGTTGAGATGGGCTGGGCGAAAAAGGCGGCGAAAATATATTACCATGTTGCCTTCATTATTGCCGATTTCCGTTCCTGTCTTAATGTAGAGTCTGCTTTTTTCCTTCACTTGGTAGACAACGTTGATCGAATCTGGTGCGGCAAGGGGGTCGCTGTCTGTTGCCCGGTCTAAAAGCACCTGAACGCTATCGAAGATATCCAATCGCATCATACGGTCGGCTATGTCCTGTGACAGGTTTATCACATCCGCGATGTTCTCGGACTTGAGGACCTGCGTCGTGGCAGTCTCTAGAAAAGAAGGACGCGTCGCGTGTGTACCGAGAATATGGACGGCATTGACATGAGCTGCCGACGACGCGGTGGCATGTAACTAAACACAGGTGAGAATGACATGAATCGCTTGCGTCTATCATGAGCGTCTCAGTACCAAGTGAAATAAGCGTTGAGCTGCTGCTTGTCGCTGATCAAGCTCAGACATCTGCGGTGGGGAAGGGCTACGAGAATTGTGTTCAATGTTGAACTTTTTGGTCCGATTCTGGACGGTCACAAAATCAAGGCAAAATGCAGGGCTTCCACCTGCTGCGATGGATTACACAATGGTTTATAAGCGATAGCTGATCGCGGAATCCCGATCCGTTTTGAATGGAGGAACTTACATGAAGCAGATCATGCAACTCTAGTGAGGATATAAAGTATAAGCGCAAGGTACAGCTACCGTATGTATATCTTTCTTTCCCTCCCTGCACAACGATGACTCTCTCCAGCACCCAAAAAAAGAAGAAGAGGCACCTTGATGCACTATATGCCAGCTGGATACGTATAATTAAAAACTCGTGATGCATCTCTTATGTGAACATTCTGCTCGTAAAAATGGAAGTCTTCAATCACAACAATAATTGTCAACGAAGAACACGACAGTTATCCGACTTAAATGTAGTATTTATTTGATGCAAACGCTTCTCAAAATCCAGTAATTGTCACTTTCCTCTCCATCTCGTCAAGTCTCTTTTGACCACGTTTGTTTCTCTGGTCAGCTGCTTTCCGATACCACCCAATCGCTTGGTTGATGTCTTTGCTCACTCTGTACATATCTCCAAGTTTCTTTTGTGCTATATCATTTCCTTCGTCTGCTGCTCTTTGGTACCATTCAATGGCTTTGTCGATGTCTTTCTTCAAATATTCTCCTTTTCTATACATATTACCAAGTTTGACCTGTGCCCATACATTTCCTTGCTCAGCTGCTTTTTGGTACCATTCAGTCGCCCTGTTGATATCTTTCTCCACACTATTTCCCTCCTCATGCATTCGTCCAAGGATGATTTGCGCTTCCACATGTCCTTTATCCGCTGCTTTTCTGTACCATTCGAGCGCTCGGCCGACATTTTTTTCTACTCCATCTCCAGAATTGTACATATCACCAAGTTTAGTTTCCGCATCTCTATTTCTTTGATCAGCTGCTTTTCTGTACCATTCAATCGCTTTGTTGCAGTCTTTCTTCACTCCAGATCCATGTCTGTATATATCTCCGATCTCTTTTAGAACATAATCATGCCCTTCATCCACCAACCGTTGGAACCGTTCGGCCGCCCCGCTGAATTCTCTCTCTACGCAATAGACTTCTAAGTCTGCTCGTTTCAGTAAGAGTCGCTCCATTGGTCCTATACGAACATCTCGCTTTTTGTACCATTCGATAGCTTCGTTGATGTCCTTTTTCACGCCATCTCCTCTTCTGTATATGTCTGCAATTTGGGTTATCATTTCTTCATTTCCGCGGTTTGCTGATTTTTGGTACCATCCAATCGCTTTGTTGACACCTTTCTCCACATGAAACCCATGATAACACAAATCTGCAAGCATTTCTTGTGCTCTTGTGCTTCCATCACCCGCTGCGTTTTCGTACCATTCAATCGCCTTGTCAATGTCCTGACTAACTATGTTCCCTGTCCTGTATATATCTCCAATTCGGATTTGGGCATCGATACTTCCTTGGTTCGCCGCTTTTTCGTACCATACAATCGCTTCGTCGACATCTCTCTTCACACCATCTTCTGTCCTGTAGATATCTCCAATTTGAATTTGGGCATCTGTACTTCCTTGTTCCGATGCTTTTTGGTATCAATTGATCGCTTCGTTGATGTCTTTTTCCACACAATCACCCTCTCTATATATGTCTCCAAGTTTCTTTTGAGCATATCCGTTGTGTTGAGATGCCGCTTTTCTATACCATTCCTCTGCTTTGGACTTGTCTTCCTTCACAGCATCATCATGATAGTACACATCTCCAAGCCGCCATTGAGCATCTTCATTCCCTTAATTCGCCGCTTTTTGGTACCATGCAATCGCTATGTTGATATCTTTCTTAATACCAATTCCCTAATTGTACATGTCTCCAAGCATCTGTTGCGCGTCTTCGTTTTCTTTTTCCGCCGCCTTTCTGCACCATTCAATTGCTTCATCGATGCCTTTCTCCCCAGCCCATCCATATGTGTCAATTTCCCCAAGGGCCGCTTGTGCATCGTCATTTCCTTGATCAGCTGCATTCTTGCACCATTCAAGTGCTTTCTGGTGTAGCTCCTTTGTTTTGATGATATCGTCTTCCAGGCCTCTTCCCCGCATATACATACATCCAAGTTTATATAGTCCAAGTCCATGTCCTTGAGCAGCTGCTTTCTTGTACCATTCAATTGCTGTCCCCTGATCTTTACGTACGTCTCGTCCGTATCTATACGTATCTCCAAGTCTAGTCTGTGCATCTTCATTTTCTTGATCAGCAGCTTGTCTGTACCATCCGATTGCTTTTGTGTAGTCTTTATCCACGCCTATTCCACGATAGTATTTCTCGCCAATGTCGAAATGCTCACGTTCTTTGCTCTGATTGACTGCAGCTTTATGCAGACTAATATCGTCATTATCGTCTTTTTCTGCACTGCCTTGATGGATGGATGCATTGTCAAGCCTCTTTTGTGGATCTTCCCTTCCCTGAGCATTTGCTACCTGGTGGTCAGTGCCAGTTATACCACCATTGTAGTCGGTCCCTCCTCACTGAATAAATCCTCCTTGGGTTCATTACGTGCAGTTTCTTGCCAACGACCAATCGCTCTGTTGCTGCCTTGGTCAAGATATTGCAACCAACTCATATTTTCGAGCTTGTCTTGCGTACTCTCATTTGTCATGGCACACTTTTTGAAAATCTCTGCACAGTCCCTTTCTACGGCACGCTCAAATTCATTATCGCAGAATGCTTTGTCGTACACTTCTTTCACTTGACAATGCTGTTCATCCTCGAGAATTTCATACATCGGCTTCAATTCCGTAAAATGTATAATTGCTGGGTCGCTCTTGGTTGTTTCTTTCCAATTTGCTAGCTCATCCACGAAAAACGACTCAGAGTCACCACCTGCAACGATTCTATCTATCATTAAATACATATCTAGTAATCATAAAGCACATGCAAATGAGAGTACCTATGACTTTCCGGTATTTGTGGTTTTTGATTGCTTTTGTGATATTTTCCGCTACATCATAGCTAGATTGGATTTCTCTGAATTCGTTATTTCTTCCACTTTGTATATTCGAATTATCTTTTCTGCAAGCCAATAACCCACCTAAGGATGTTTGTTAATGCATATCACCCATCCACGAACTATAATACCAAGTAAAATCTTTGATGGGTAGTAGTATCCGAATCGTCCAAATACAGTTTGTAGTGCTTTATACTTCTGCTTATTAGTGTTTTCCTTCAGAGCATCTTGTACCGCTATTTTGAAGACAGTGGCTGCAGTGAAAACCTTAGGAGATAGTTGCACCTGGAATGAATCCTATCGGTTGAGCCATTCATACATGTCTGTCGCTCCTTACCTCTCCCCACGGAAGATAAGATATCGTATACTCAAATGTGCTACCTTGAAAGCGCGATTGACCCTGTTTATTTCGTGCGCGGCAGCTAGCTTGAGCAGCAATATCATATGCAAATGTCTTGGTGGGCAAATTGTGAAAGCTACGGTCAAGCAATAGTTGGTCCATGAGGCTATCCATCTCGACGGCTTTTGTGCATGTCTTTTCCGTGGGTGATTTGTCAGAAGGATATACATTAACAAGTCTTAGCATACTATTCTTTCCCGGTTCGATTTCGATTGCAGGATACTCGGCAGTGAACCCATCAAAATGAAGGCCTCGTTTGCACCTGTTGAAGACATCGTATGATAAAAAGGTGTCGAACTTTCGATGACGTTGGACAAGTTCAGAAAATATAGCTACAATATTGCCTTCGTTGAAAAGTTCCCTTCTACGCCACCGAAAATCATAGGAAGTAAAGAAAAGGGTCTTGTTACACTTAGCTTCTTTTTATCGACTTTATACCTGAAACGGCGGCAATTGAATTGAACAAGGTTATGCTAAGCCGATCCTAGTGATAACCACGACGGGAAGGCTTTTGCGAAGAGAAGCAGACACTTTGCATCAAACTAAGGCCTTTATTGTGCTGATTTATTGTAATAGGTTCCCCAACGTACCAATCGGAATACGTAAATTGACTATCTAAGGGACGCATGAACTTCTTTTTTTTTTCTTTGGCTCTGTTCTTTTAAAAAACATCCCGGTAAGGATGTCAATTCTTTCACTACGTACACAGGATCATTCATGTCTTTTTATTTATCTTTTAGTCTGCATTACCCCTGCTGTCGAACCGTCTCGGCCGTGGTCGCGCTTTTTACCCATCACTTCAGCAAGTAAAATAAATATTGTCGCGCTTAGCATCACTCATCTTGTACAATAGATCGCTGAACGCTGCATCGCTTCAATTCCTCTGCAGTGCTATCAACATTGGCAGCACCGCTAGGATAATCTCCCCAACGTCGCTCCCACCCGTCCAGGGTGCGGGGTAGACCCCGCGATTATGTGGGATTACCTTCGGGATAAGTAAAAAGAGATCAAAGTATCTTCCATTTATTAATCGTGGATGACTTTTTATGTTCACTGGGAGCCAAGTTGATGTAAGTGAACGTATGGTTTTGTGGCCGATTCATTAACCAATGACCGTATATTTATTTTTTTCTCAGCGCAAACTTGGCTCTTCATGGACGCATAATTTGTTTAGAGTAGCGTAAAAAATTGCTCAAGACACTGTAATTGTTTGACGATGATAGATGGTTTACGTGTCCGCTTTCGTTCAATTCATCAAAAATAAGAGAGTTAACTAGGGACACTCCAACCGGACACTGCATCACGAGGATTTTATGTAAAACCGCTCAGTATCTCGTAATATCTCCATCATTTAAGGCAATTTGAAGTAAAAGGTTAACTGTCATTTTAACCTATTTCACCAGTCCAAAAGAGATTTTGTTTGATATGGGCGTCTGCCTTCTGTATCTATCATCCGATGCATCTTGTCTCCCACCTTTAAAAAGCCTTGCAACTTCTGGCTTACACCGTGCGCAGCGCTCCAGCATTACGAACAGCGTTATATTCCATCAATTCTCAGAAAGAGACGGAGCGCTTATCTCGAGAAGCTTTTAATTTTGAGGAAGCTGGAGTTTCCCCTTGGAGCGTTCTTAGCAATTCCCCTCCGCAATCTTCATGCGGCAGATGGAAACGCACTGCTGGTGTAACACTCCTTCATTTTATCACAGAAAACTGTAGTTTTTGCTACAACAGATGTATACTTTGCTACGATTCCCAAGAAGAAGTGCCCACGCTCCTGTGATCCCCCATCAAGATTTCATCTTCCTAGAGAGGATCTGCAGGATATCAAGGCTCAGTCATACCTATGCACTCTTACCACCCAAAATTAGCGCAACCAATCGGCTCTTATCAATGAGTTTTCAGTTGAATCGATCTCGAGCTTCAATTAAAAAAAATCATCAAGGAAATAGTGAATAAATTCCTTAAGGGGAATTGAAAGCGCGCATCACAACGGTCTGTGCGCACATGCACAGAAAAATGTCGAGATATTGTGCAGTCAATCAAGATGCAAGCCCCTACGTAATGCTGTCCGTGATCGCAGCTCTGCTATCACGGCTCAACAACTCCAAAATCAAATTGCGCAAGAAAAGCAATTAGCGGAGCTAGAAGGCGAAGTTAATGGTGTTAAATTATCGCGTCTTGGCGGATAAAAATATTCGTGTGAAATAGACAATGTACTGTCTATTGAATGGCACTCTACGCTACTGCAGGTGCTGATTGTGCCTTATCTTTTCCTGTTAATAGACTTTTGGCCGAAACTTCAAGTCAGGAAAAGAGCTGTGATACGATGAAGACGAGTGCAGAAAATGCTGTAGCGGATGCGAGCACGCCTGTCTCTGCCACTATGCCGGCTGGCAACCAAGATATTGCTGCTGAAGCTTCTAGTACTAGTACAGATGATGGTAATGAGGAAGAGCTTGCGGTAACCAAGGATGGTGACGATGGGCAAAATGAACGAATTTCTGCTGTGGCGGTTGATATGGCTTGTGAAAATCTCGAAAGCGAGCTGCCAATGGCTTTGGTGAAAGAGCTTTATGAGTGGATGTATGCTTTGGTAAGTTGCGCTGAATAAATAGCGCCATACAATCATTATAACATGACCCTTGTTGTTGATGTGTTGAGAAAAGCTTCTTGAAAAACAGTATACGGCCAAAACGAGCTCGCTTGATTATCACGCATGGGACAAAACAACCCACGAGAGACTTTAAATCGGATTGCCTATGTGCTTCTAGCTCAATTTGACTCCACGAGCATCTTGAACTTTTGCACGTTACAGTACGTCAATTTCTACTGTTTATTTTAATTTTAATTTTTTTCTTTTTCAACCTAAAAGGATGATGTGATCATCCTTTTAGGTTGGCATTTATCCTACATTGTTAATCTTGCAAACGAGGAGATGGAAGATATCGTGAAACCGTGTTTGAATGGAACGTCTATCGAGGAGCTGATACGTGGCGAAGACAATGGCGATCATTACAACCAACCATATTTCCCAGAACACTGGGAATTGCTCGAGCATTGCCTATTTATTCGGCATCTTTCGAATTGGGAGACAATTTCGTATTTACAAAATTTCTGAACGTGCCGCTACCATCTAAGCGATGAATGATCACTAGATGAGTGAGAACAGCTTCCTTGCGTTCAGTTACTGTAGTCTTTATTTACCCATAGGAAATGCGAGCAGTGTGAGTATCCAATCCTACTCTTTATGGCGGGCCTGTTGGCTTTGTTATCTGTACACCAAGCCACTCTGACAGCAACATCCTATGCAAATGATGGAACCTGTCATCAAGCAATAATTCGTCTGTGGTGCCGGGATGCCTCCATCAGCACAATTACTCCCCATAAGATAGTGCCGCAAATAAAACAGAATCATGCCGAAAGGCAACGATCTCGCAGATTCGAGCCAAAAATCGGACAGTGTCAAATTTATCAAGCGGCTGGGGAAGGTGCTCAATGATAACGATCACAACGATAAAAAACAACTGCAACTAGAAAGACAAACGTTAGTAAAAGGCCCAATGTAACCTCACAGACGCGCGGATAAACCGATGCCACATCGTGCTTCTCCGATCTTTTTCCATGTCTGTACGACATTCGTAACGTCACCTGTAGACCAAATAATTCACTACTAGCGGGAAGGGGAGTTGTTGTTCGTCCTTTAATGGCAAAGCTGCTCCCCTCCGAAGTGCTTGGCGCTATTGCCAATCGTCTTTCTATAGATGACATTCTTGCCTGTGTGGAGGTCTGCTCATCCTGGCATGACCGAATGATCCGGTCATTGTACCATACGATCCATTTCGAGACGTCCACATGCTGGTGTGCATTCCTCGATATGCCTAACCGCAAGTTGGGGGAGTTGGTTAGACATATTGATCTTGTGAAAGGGATCCAGGTTTCGTGGGATAATGTATGGCAACTGCGACGGCTGTGTCCTTCTCTGGAGACGCTTGTATTTGATTCCACTATATCCTATGCTAATGCGGTCGCAGCTGTAGAGCGTTGGCCGCGCTTGCACGGACTGCCGCCCATTTTATTTGCTATCGTAGCCGAAGATTTGCTCACTATCTACGGTTCCCAGCTGACGGAAATGGAACTTGGAGGTAGCTGGATCAATAACGCGACACTGCATTCGACTTTACAGCGAACGCCTAATCTACAACGCTTCAGTCTGAACTTAGTTCCATTGTATCATTCGCTACGACCCGAGGATAACGTTGCTCTCGGCTTAACACCACAAGATATCGATCGTATGCATGATGCTTGTCCGTCTCTCATGCATCTGACGCTACAAGATCTGCTGCTAAATGCTGGCAACGAGATGACGGATTTTGCAACTAGCAAGTCTGTCCCTAATTTGACGCATCTGAGATTGATGACAGTACAACTGCGTGATGACCGATGGATCACCTATTTCGCATACAAATATCCCGGGCTTATCGACATAGACTGGGATATCACGTATCCCAGTGTCCTTTTCCCCAGCTTACTTCGTCTACCCAAAGGAGCAGCTATGCGAACATTAGCTTTGCAATGTCGGAAACTCCGCAGCGTGAGATTAAGACGAATACCAAATGCTGTTCTTCCCGATGAATCGTTCTATCTTGCGCTTCGAGACTTCCACTCGTCGCTTACTGAATTCACGCTTGGCGTGGCTGATGCAGAAAGCACCGAACGCCCCCTTATGGACGAACGTCTTTATCGCACGATCATAGAATCTATAAAGGACACGGTCACCACACTGCATCTACATCAAGCGTGGCGAACGATCCATTCCCCAAGGCAGATCATTGATCTCGTCGCACAATGTCGTCACGTAACCGAATTGAGCCTTTGCAGCTGCTCTCTCTTCCGTTGTCTGCAGGCTCCGTTTCATGTTCATCTTTTGTTGGATTCCCTGCAAAATCTGCAAAAACTCACACTCTGCCATTTCGATGTCGATTTTTCTACTGCACTGCAGAAGGCGCCTGCACGTCTTCAACATCTTGAGCTGATGAATTGCAAATTTGTCGCGGAGTTCTTTGATCAACTTTCGTCGAATTGTCAACAATTGACGACGCTTGTGATGCACAAATGTATGCGAAAAGGATCACACTTAGACAAGGAATTCCTTTTTAATATGCCGAAGCTTAAATTTGACAAGATTGAGATCTCTGAACTGTATTTGATGTGCGAGAACTACAAATGTGTCGACAGCCCTGCAGCATTCGTATCCCTGACTGTTGCTGGCCAGGAGCCGCAATGGTATGGCAGCTACATAGGGCAATACTATCAAGTAGAAAACATGCGGATTGGCGAAAAAACCATCAGAGATATCCAATCGTACGAGACGAAAGTGAAAGATGGTACTTCGCAAATGGAGGACAAAGCAGCGCTTTTAGGGTCGTCGTGGATCCGTGGACTCGTATCCATGCAAATAGCAACGGATGAGTGTATGCATGAAATCGTATCCATACCAGGATCAGTGGATCGATGGGAGCGTAAATTGCCTTTCGGCTATGTTGTTATCAAGTGTCAAAACAGTAGACGGTTTGTGTGGAACGGCGGGAAAGTAACCGGGATCTCCCAGTAAAATTTCCTTCTTTGGGACGATGTGACCACGAATACTATACCACTTAAAAAATATGGCTTAAAATTTTGATGTTTTCAACGTCTTGATTCAACTATGGTTGCCACGATGAAGAAGCAAGAGCAACCCAAAGGTTCTGGAGGATCAGCATTAAAACGTCTTAAGGGCTCGCTTCGTGCTGCCGGTGTCGTAGGCCAGCAGTCGAAAGCAAGTCGCTCGAAGAAAGATAGAAAGAAGGGCAGACCTTCGGAAATGGGCAAGAATGATGTCGAGGAAAAGCTGCGTCTTATTCGTGGTGAATTCAATCCCTTTGAAATGAAAGTAACTCGTACAAAATTCGATGTCATTGGTCGCAAAGTGAAGGGCGCAGCAGGCAAACCTACATTGAGCAAACAAGTCGGCGAGGAAAACGTACAGTATACCCTTTTTTTTTTGTTTCGATCGTGCTGATCACAGGAATGGCTCACACACCCGATGAATAGCGCAAGAAAACGTTGCTGACTGAAATGAAGAGCAAGAATCGCGTTGGTGGTATTATTGATAAACGTTTCGGAGAAAACAACCCGCACTTGACACCTGAAGAAAAAATGTTGGAGAGATTCACCAAGGAAAAGCAGGTAAAGTTTTTTCTTTAAGTTTGTTTATTTAAAGCAGCAAATGCTGATAAATTTTTTGCGCAGAGAAACGCACGGGCGGCTACATCTTTGTTCAATCTGGATGATGACGAGATGGACCTGACTCATTATGGACAGTCGTTGTCAACCATGGACGACTTTGATGACGCTGGTTTGGGTCTGAGCGAGGATGAAGACGATAAAGGTCAATTGGATCGTTCAGTTGTATCCAAATTGCATTTCGGTGGTTTTGAAGACAGCAATGCACCTGCAGAAGAAGAAGGTGAACGACACAAATCAAGAAACGAAATTATGAAAGAAATTATTGCCAAGAGCAAGATGCACAAGGTACAGAAAAACAAGAGAAAGAATATAAGAATAGAATAATAATGCCAGCTCTTTAGTACGAACGTCAACAAGCGAAGCAGGAAGATGAAGAATTGCGTCAAGATCTTGATGACGAACTGAACGAAATTCGACATTTGCTGGATACCAAACCTTCAAAGCGTAAGCCACTTCCATCCCAGAGCTCCATGTTTGCAAAGGTAAATAGACGACAGCTGAAGAAGGCGAGTTTGCTAACATCTTATAGTCTGAGGTTGAGCGAAGCAAGCGGGAGGAAGAAGAAGAACAAGCTGAGAAAGACGAATATGGCAGCTACGATAAGTTGCTCCGTGATCTCGCCTTTGATAAACGTGCTCAAGCGACGGATCGAACAAAGACAGAAGAGGAGATTGCTTTGGAAGAAAAAGAAAAACTGGAAAAAGCAGAGAGAGCACGAAAGAGACGTATGGAAGGTCTCGATTCTGAATCAGAAGACGAAGGCAAAGGACATCGTAAGAAGAGAAAAGGGGGACCGCAGGGCGACGATCTTGACGATGACTATATCGATGAAATGGATGACGAAGCCAATACCCTCGGTAAAGGTCTCACCCTTGAGGATCTGCAGAACGCTGTTCTTTCTGGCGAACTAGATGAAAATGAGGAGGAAGAAAGCGAAGAAGAAGAGGATGAGGACGAGGAAGAGGAAGAGGAGAGTGGCGAGGAGGAAAGCGATAACGAAGATCTTGAAGGCAGCGATGACGAGATCCCCACGTTTGATGACGAGGATGACATGAACGAGTTTGATACGACTGGCGCCATCGTCAAGAAGGCAGCTGGTAAAAAGGCAAGCAGCAGCAGCAAAAGTGCCAACAGCAAGAGCGATGAGAAGCGCGAGATACCATACACATTTGAATGCCCCACGACACATGCCGAATTCCTTACCATTTTGGAAGGCCTTGATGTGGAGGACTCAGTCATTGTGACAAAGCGTATTCGCGTTCTATACCACGTTAAGCTGTCGCCCGAAAATAAGAAGAAACTGGGCGTGTTTCTGGGAGTTCTTGTGGATCATCTTGGCTACATTGTGTCTACAGTCAGTCCGTTGCCAAGTGAGACGCTCGAAGCCCTCGGAAAGCACGTGTTTGAACTCTCGCAGCAGGTGCCAGCAGCGGCAGCAGACGTTTTCGTTGCCAAGCTGAAGCAGATGCATAAGACGATGGGACAAAAAATGAAACACGGAGGATCAGCATGGCCAGATGTGGAAGATCTGACGATCTTGCGATCGCTTGGTCAAGTGTTTTCTACGTCTGATTTGAGTCATCCTGTTGTCACCCCTGCCACATTGTTCATGGGGCAAGCGTTGGCGCAGTGCCGTATACAGGATGAGATCGATGTTGGACGGGGTCTGTTTTTGACGCTTTTATTTCATGAGGTAGGTTTGCCACTTTTGCTTATTTCATCGAGATTTTTTAATTTGGTTCACCTGTTTTAGTACCAAGCTGTTTCCAAGCGATTCATTCCAGAAGTCCTCAACTTTTTGCAGCGATCACTTGTTCTTCTTGCTCCACGTTCATTGTTTGAAAACAATGTTCCCGGAAGTTTTGCTATGCCAACAGAGAAGGTTGAACTTTCTATCGAAGACCCTACTGGCGATGCAAGTCAAGAGATTCCTAGTGTGGCGCTTGACAGCTTGGTGATTGACAGTTTGGACGAAGAGAGTAATGAGATGCGACTGTCCCTTGTCCAAGGTATTCTGCGCATGTTGGAAAAGTACTTGCAACTGTATGCTTCCACACCAGCACTGGTAGAAGTGTTTGAATCTACATTGGCTGTTGTTACAAGATTACTCGAGTCACCATGGCACCAAACAATCGAGGTATGGAACGAAAGAAAGAAAGCGCGTTAAGAAATGGAATTGACCATGATGCCTTCTTTTTTTTTATATATATCTTTTAGACATTGTTGAAGACACTCAGTGACAGATTGCAGAGACAGATCAAATTCTGCAAAGATAAGCGTGGAAAGACACCTCTCCGCATGCAACAACATCGACCCATACCCATTGCTCAACATTTGCCTAAGTTTGAAAAGGCGTACTCGATGGATCGTCATTATGATCCTGACCATGAACGTGCACAAATGAGCAAGCTCCAGGCACAGATTAAGAAGGAGAAGAAGGGAGCCATGCGAGAGTTGCGTAAGGATAACATGTTTATGGCGAGAGAAAAGGCCAAGCAACAAAAGACCAAGGATCAGGAGTACACTAAAATGATCAAGGGCGTCATGAGTCTTTTGGAAGGCGATCAGGCGGAAAAGAATCGTTTGGAACGTGAGCAAAAGCGAAACAAGTAATAACAACAAAGACACTACACCTTATTCATCTTTTTATCCATACACGAGAAGAAAAGGAAACTCTTTAGACCTTGTAAATAAAAAAAAAGTCCTTTTTTGCATGAACATTTCCTGAATTTGAAACATGACCATTTATGCATCATGGAACGTTCGGTTCACTTTTCAAGGGTCGGGTAAATCAATACCGATCAAATGACATGACCCACGTTGTTCATTCCGGGAAGCCTTTCATGCTTGAAGTTATCCAAGTACCAGGTAAAAAATATAGATTGTGCTACAACTTATATATATTTGCGAACAATAATAATAACAACAACAACAGTAGTAGTAAAAACTATCTGGTTTAGCCAAAAAAAAAAAAGTTGCTTTTCTTGTTCTTTTTTGCAAGCATAATACAAATTTGTAGCAAATAACAAATTTCTCTTCTTTTTTTCTTAAGCGAATGATGATGTAGAGGCAGTTACTTCTTGTTGTTGTTGTTGTCCCGGATGTGGTAGATGGTGTGGTAGAAACTGGAATACCTGTGATGATTCAGCCACGACTGCAGCAGCGGCAGCGGCCGAGGGGGATTGGGAATTGTTATTGGAAGTAAGATGGGCTGATGTTCGACGAAGATAAGTTTGCTAACCAAAGGACGTAAATTAGTACTTTGTAAACTCCAAAAGAAGATAGGACGTACCACACCTGTACAATCGCAATTACCATGGGCTAATAATTGATTACGCAAAAACATGCTTTCTTCTCGTAACTGCGATACTAGATGTCGAAGTTCTTTGTTCTGGTTTGTTACCAATTCTGCACGTTGTTCAAGGTCTTTCATCCATTGTTTCTTTTTTTGTCGACATTTAAAAGCTAAGAATGAAATTAGTTCCATGGTCTTGGGAGTTTCTTGGCGAAAATGGGTTGGTTTTACCAGCTACTCGGTTTCGTTCCAAAAACTTCTTTCGTTGTTCGATATCTTCTTGTTCAAGCATAATACGTCGTCCTCGACTCGATCGTTTGTTATTATTATTATTATTGTTGTTATTGTTACTGTTGTTGTTTTCTTTGCGTATTGGACTGTGACTTATTGATCGTGGTGGTGTCGGTGGATGTTGTTGTTGTCTCTCGGAGATCTCGGGAGATCGCATAGAATCGGGACTGTCGTGTACAGGACTTGGAGGTGTCCAAGGGGGCTGAGAAGATTTAGTGGTTGGAAATTGACAATCGAAAGGATTCATTTCGTTTGAATATGAACCGAAACTCGGTGTCAAACTCCATTCACCACATTCCAATAAAAATCGTGTGGGCGTCGAAACGGCTGTGTTATGCTCTGCAGAGGAAAAGAAATTCGTTACTGGTAAGTAACGTTATTTGAATTAGTCAAAATTCTTCCTGCCTTGACTCATTTTTTTTTTTTTTTAACTTGTCTCGAACACGTAGAGATAACAAGGAAAAAGAAAAAAAACAATGTAGAATTGCGTACAGTGGAAGCGACTTTACTGGATTAATATTCGGGGAAAAAGTGAGTCAGTAAGATCAAACATTCAGCGGGTTTGTATGGAGTTTATATTTATATAAATTGACAGTAGTCCGAGCGGAGTTCTTACCACTCACCAAATCAATGCAGAACCTCACCATATGACACATGAAAAAAGTTTAGCCTATAAACCACACTATGAATGCCCACTTAACTTCTCGGCGAGACATAATGTCTCGAACATGTGGAAAATGTATGTGTGTGTTCTTTTTTGTTTGGTTTATCTGTATGTACACGGACCGACCGACATAATGTAAGATAACACAACAAATGAAATCATCAACAAAAGCTACTAAAGAACCATTTAAACAAACAACTCGATTGTTCACACGATAGATTGGTTACTGTACAAAGCTTCACCATATAAAGGTACCACATTTTCGGATAAAAGAAATTTTTGATCGGCCGATTTTAATCGATCGGATGAGAGTATAAACTTGTCTAGACCGTTGTCCGGAAGACTCATCCTCCGCAACATACTTATGCCACGCGAGAGCCAAAAAAAAAGTGTCATCCTTCATCAATGCATGATGCTGTGCATAAAACCTAAAATCATCGATATACTTTCCTTATTGCAGTCATCGTCCTTATAAACAATTCCTTTTTTTTTTTTTTTGGTTTTTTAACAGGGTTTTCTAATTTACATACATCCCTCAAGATTGTCTGTATATGATTAAATTATGCCATTCTCAACAAACCAAGACAAAAATGGGATTCAACTCGATGAAACAGTTTATGCTCTTTCCCTATTCGAAGTTGACCCCGTGAAGCGTGGTTTCAATCGAGAACAAAAGAGAGAAAGAGAGGAAGGAAGGGTGAGAGAGAGTGAGTGGGAGAGAGAGAGGGAGGAGGTAAAGATCCTTGTCAATTTTATTCATGTCATTGCTTGACAAATCAATGCCAGTTTTCCATAGGTCAGGTACAAAATAAACAGTACATGTGAAGTAAAATGAAAGGGGTTCTCAAATCTTCAGGGTGGATTTGATGGACAGAGTGGTGATCTGCTAGAGTCGGAAGCATCGGCGCATCGGACATTCATATAGTAAGGATCCGGAACAGGAGAGGCTGTCACTTGGGAATAACCGCCAAATAGCAGTAAGAGTAAAGCAAAAGATAATTTCATCGCAAAAAAGAAAAAGATGGGATTTAGGACTGAAGTTTACACTTTTTAAATCCTTAGGCTGCATACGCCCCATCCCCCAAAATTTCCCTGGTCTCTCTCTCTTTTCCCCCCTTTTTTTTTCATTCTTCACACACACACATGCCTTTCGTTTTGGTAACACCTCTTTTTCTTTGTAATTAAATAGGGTCTATATATTGATCGAATAGGATCCCTTTTGTCGTATTACTACGTATCACATGTGGTTTAGTCTCTCTTTTTCTCTCTCTCTCCTTGTACAACATTTGAACACTGATTTAACTGAAGTCCATTTGTGTATGAGAAAAAATCCAACAAGATCATGCGGTGATTTCCTATGCTTCTCTCGTTTCTAAAACAATGAATTCAACTCCCTCTTTTCTGTTCGCGGTATAGCAGGGATGATCATGTTGTTATGTTTTGATGAGACGGCCACATAATGTCCATACGAAGACGATTGTGCATAGGCTAACGCTGTCTTGGTTAACTGTCGCATATTATATTCTTCCGTATGTTTTCGTAATGCCTGCGTAACCAGAAAATCAATCCCACTTGTCCCTTAACTTAGCCAGGACTTACTTCGTCATGCTGTTTGTATTCTGGAAAAGGCGGCCCAAAGGGCTCTCTTACACCTGGTGTCAGTTGTCTAAATAATAAACGCGTCCACTCCTTATTATTATTTATCTATTCTTCAACTCTAGTATATCAGACATACGGAGGTCTGGAAGGTCGAATCGAGCGCGATGGGATGGGCGTCTTTTTTCTAGGCATGCGCAATTTATTATGAAACAGAATCCAGCCATGTGCAGCTTACAAAGGTTGTCTTATGGGTGAATGTAATGCATTGGCGCTAGTAGAAGGTGCATTGGAATATTTGGGTTTGTGTGCTGGTGGTTCGCCCTGAACTAATCCTCTTCCTCTCTTCATTTCTTTTTTTTTTTTTTGAAGCAGTACAAAGGACTAAAAGAGAGAGATACAAGGATTGCACCCGAACCGGGATAGCACGCGACTACCCGGACGTGGGTAAGTCCGAAGTAAGGGGGGGTTCTTTCCCGCAAGCCTTCACTGAGAAAATTCGCATCTTTCTCTATTCATCCAACATGGTTAGTATGATACCTCTATTGATTAAAAGAAGCATCCATATGCTGTAGAACGCGTACAGTGGTATAAAAGAAAATAGAAAGATGGATGATAAAGAAGAAAAAGAAAAAAATTTTACTGTCAAAAAAGAATGAGCATTGGAATGAGGAGGATTCAACCATGCTGAACTGTGGGCATCGTTTTGTTTCTTAGGCCAAAAAGGACGCCGCTAAACCCAGCTCTTCATCTGGAGGCAAGAAAGCCAAGAAGGCAAGTAATGCAACATGGCTTTATTTTTTTTAATGAATAACTGCGGGGGGGCAACAGAAATGGTCTGCCAAGAAGGTGAAGGACAAGGCCAACAATATGGTTGTGCTCGATAAACCTACCTATGAACGTTTGTTCAAAGAAGTGCCAACTTACAAGCTCATTTCTCAATCTGTCCTTGTTGACCGTCTTCGTATCAATGGCTCGCTTGCCCGTGTTGCTATTCGTGAACTTGAGTCACAAGGTCTCATTAAACCCATTTCTCGCCACGCTAGCCAGGTTATCTATAGTAAGTGCACGTAAACAAAATACAACAGGTTTCTTAAGACACGCTGTTGCTAGCCCGTGTCACCAGTGCTGACGAGAAGAAGGCTAAGGGTGCTGCATCCGATGAGGAATAAAAGCCCAATACCAAAAAGAATAAATAAATGGAATGATCTGTTTGTTTTTCATTTTCTTTGGAAGGATAAAAAAAAAGAATATAGGTGCTGTTGGCGAAGCGTCAAACGCGGAAAAGGCAGAATGATAACTGATATCCAAAGCACAAGGTCAGCCAGTCAAGGGCTAGACGCACAGTTGATCGCGGGGATGAGTAGCGCAGCCAGGCCTATTGTGTAAGTTTTGCAACAAGCTACGACTCTGCTCATGCCCTTGAAAAGACAAAGAAAAACATGTTTGTCGAAATCGCACCAGTTTTTAAAAGGCCAAAAAGCGGAGAATAAACAGGACTTGTATTATTCGCCTCTTCAAACCCCTCCAGGAAGTGGCTTTGCTGCTACTTGAAGAAGAAGATTGCCATGGGCCGGGTTTTAGGCACCAAAGTCTGTCGTACAGTTGAATAAACTCCGTAGAATCTAAAAGTATTCCGTCAATTTTTCCTGCATTTCTTGTGAATTATTTACGCGTAAAAAAAAAAAAGCAAGTTTGAAGATACGTGCTGAAAAAACGGTATGTTTCGATCGACGCGCTTGCCCCCTCGATCACTATAGATGGACACACGAACGATGAATCAGTCCTCTGTGTGTAGAGTATAACGATTTACAAGATAATCTTTCTCTCCAGAAAACCTGATAAGCATATAGACCGTCATAACACATTGCATTCCTGCTGCGATATAGGATCGCAGCGCATGTCGTTACGAAGCAAAGGCGATGATAAAGATAGATACATACAAAGTTCGAAAATGACTGTGTATGTTAAACCCTCGGGCTTTATTTGTTATTTATGCTGTGTTTGCTTAATTATGTCATTTAGCATTTCACTAATGAGCGTATTCGTTGGTTCTAATGAATTTCTATTATGGATAGATTTGACTTTTCTTCCATGATCGCCTACTTCCCTGACACCTTCAACCGCTGCCTTGCCATACCAGTCAAAAGCTGTTTTATAGTCTCTATGAACTCCGTCTCCATCCTTGTACATAAACGCGAGTCTGATCTGCGCTTTCGCATAACCTTGTACAGCCGCTTTCTTGTACCATATAATCGCCTCTGCATGGTCTTGATCTACACCCAGTCCTTCATCATACATCTGCGCAACTTTTGTTTGCGCGCCTGCGTTACCCTGTCTTGCAGCTTTTTTGTACCATTTGAGTGCTTCTCTGCAGTCTAGAGTCACACCCTCTCTTTTCCCATTGTACATGTTCCCAAGTCTAATCTGCGCATTGAGATGGCCTTGGCAGGCTGCCTTTTCGTACCATTTAATGGCTTCTGGATAACTTCGATCCACGCCTTTCCCATCTCGGAACATGTCTCCGAGTATAGCTTGTGCACTGGCGTTACCAAGTTCGGCAGCCTTTTTGTACCATTTGAACGCTTCGCTGTAATTTGTCTCCACACTTTCTCCGTAATAATACATGCTTCCAACAATGGCTTGCGCGTAGGCATGGCCCTGATTCGCCGCTTTTGTGTACCATTTCAACGCTGTAGAACGGTCTTGATCCACATGGTTCCCGTAGTAATACATGTTTCCCAGCATAGTCTGTGCAGTTGCGTGGCCCTTTTCGGCAGCTTTCTGGTACCATACAAACGTCTTCTTGTAGCTCTGGTCTGCCTCTTTCCCTTGACCATACACACTAGCGAGAACAACTTGCGCATAGGCGTCACCTCGCTCAGCAGCCATGCTGTACCATTTGAATGCTTCGTTATGGTCGTCTTGCACACCTTCTCCAACGCTGTACATCTCTCCAAGTCTGATCTGCGCCTCGACACTTCCTCTCTCAGCAGCGCGTTTGTACCACTTCAACGCTTGAACGTAATCATGAAATACTCCCTCGTCCTTGCTGTAGAGATTCCCAAGCTTGCATTGTGCACTTTCATTTCCTTGCTCGGCGGCTTGTTCATACCAGGAAAGTGCTTCTTCAAAGTCTTTAGTTACTCCTGTTCCCGTATGATACATGCTCCCAAGTCTCATTTTTCCATCAGGATTGCCTTGGCTAGCAGAGCTTCTATACCATTTGATGGCTTGCTGATAGTCCTGTTGAGCACAGGTTCCATGATAGTACATATCCCCAAGTTTGACTTGTGCATCCGCAGAACCTTGGAAAGCTGCCTGTCTATAGTACTGGAACGCCCTGAAGTGGTCTTGACTCACTCCCAAACCAAAATAGTACGCTTCTCCCAGCCTGAAGTTAGCAACGGAGTTGCCCTTAGCGGCAGCCTTTTTGTAGTATAGGAACGCCTCGTCGCAATCTGGTTCTACTGCTTTCCCGTCAATGTACAGGTCACCAATTTTGGTTTGCGCCGTAGCATTGCCTTGGTTAGCAGCAAGCTGGTAAAACACGAGGGCTAACCCATGTTTTTGCTTCACTCCTGTCCCAGAGCTGTACATGTCGCCAATTTTGAGTTGAGCATCGACATCCCCTCGATCTGCTGCTTTTTTGTACCACAAGAAAGATTCTCCGTAGTTCACTTTCACGCCTTTTCCATGAAAGTACATGTCAGCAATGATCATTTGAGCTTTAACATTGTTCTCGTCAGCGGCAGCTCGATAATACGTGAATGCCTCGTTATAATCCGGCTCCATGTGTTTTCCATCGCTGTACAGATCACCAAGTCTCATCTGGGCAGTGTCGTCGCCTTGATCGGCTGCGTTTTTATACCATTCAATCGCTTGCTCGTAGTTTCGTTGAACGTATCTGCCATCACGATGTATGTCTCCAAGACATCTTTGTGCTGTGGCGTTTCCCTGAGAGGCCGCTAATGTATAACATTCGATCGCCAGGCAGTCATTTTGCTTCACGCATCTTCCTTCTAGGTACATATTCCCGAGTCTAAGCTGCGCATTCGCATCGCCTTTGAGCACAGCTTTTTCATACCATTCAAGCGCTTTGCTGTCGTCTTGACGTATGCCTTTTCCAGAGAGGTACATATCTCCAACTGTAATCTGTGCCTCCACTATCCCTTGCGTAGCCGCCTTTTCGATCCATTCAAATGCTTTGGTATCGTTTTTGTTCACGCCCATTCCAGTTCGATACATGTTCCCAAGAAGATTTTGAGCATGGCTGTAACCTAACTCTGCAGCTTTTTTATACGAATCAAACGCTTTTCCGTAGTCCTGTTGTACACCTTTGCCGGCATAATACATTTTACCAAGCTTGACGTGAGCTTCGGGAACGTTCCCGTAAGCGGCGTCTCGGTAGTATGCAAAGGCTTGCGCGTGGCTCTGAGGTATTCCCTTCCCTTCGTTGTACATGTCTCCTACGATCACCAGCGCGTCGAGATTGCCGTCCATTGCAGCCAGCTCGTACCAGGGAAACGCTATATCACAGGCAACATGTACATATCTCTTCCGATGAACTTTCTTGAGCACAGCCTGAGCACCCTCATGGCCTTGATCGGCAGCCTTTTTGTACCACTGAAACGCCTTCACATAATCTTTCTTCCCAAAAGTGTCGGAAAAGTAGAGTTCTGCAACAGCAAATTGCGCTTCCGCCACTCCCCTCTCTGCTGCATTCGTGAATTCTTGGAGAGCCTTGATGGGGTCCCGCTTGACCCCGCTACCATCGCGATACATGAATGCGATTTTCGTTTGTGCGTTGGCATCTCCCTGATCTGCGGCTGCTTTGTACCACTTGAATGCATTGCAATGATCATCCTTCTCACTGTATAAGTCACCATTCTTGAAGGATGCATCGATATCTCCCAACTTAGCAGCTTTTTCGTACCACTTTGATGCTTCGACGTGGTTCTTCTCGACAATTGTTCCATAATGGTAAACATCTCCAAGCTTAACTAGTGCTTTGAGATGGCCTTTTCCGGCAGCTTTCTCGTAGCATTCCAACGCTTTGATGTCATTGTGGAGCCGCTCGTACAACTCTCCAAGCATCATATGATCCAGGCTGTCGGTCTGACTGGTAGCTCTTTCGTAATACTCTAATGCCTTGTCATACTCTTTTCCACAATGGTACATGTCTGCAACTTTGATTTGTGCGGTAGCATCATCGTGATCCGCAGCCAGTTTGTACCAGCGGAAAGCTTTCTCCATGTTTTGGTTGCTGCTGTATACATCACCAAGTTTGGTTTGCGCGGTGGTTTCACCTTGCTTAGCTGCTTTCTCGTACCACAAAATTGCCTCTTTTTGGCTTTGTTCTACAACTTTGCCCTCTCTATACATGTCGCCGATCACGATTTGAGCCGTAGCGTTTCCCTGATCTGCTGCTTTTTTGTACCACGAAAATGCTTGACAGTAATCCTGCTTTACGCCTGTTCCGTGAAGGTACATGGCTCCTAGTTTCATTTCTTCTTCGGTACCGTCATGCTGAGCAGGTTCTTCCGCAGATTCCTCAGCATGCTCTTTGTGTTCACACATATCTGCAAGCTTCATCTGCGCACTGGCATGGCCCTGGCCTGCGGCTCTTTCGTACCATATACGTGCTTTCCGCGTATCCTTTTCTGTACCGCATCCACTAAGATACATATCTGCGAGTTTGACTTGTGCATCAACATAACCCTGAGCAGCAGCTTTTTCGCACCATTTGAACGCCTTGTTGTGATCCTCCGTTGTATCTTTGCCATTGCTGCACATCACGCTTAGAACGTATTGGGCTACGGCATCGTCCTGGATTGCTGCTTTTTCGAACCAGTGGAAAGCCCGTTTCTCGTCTGCCTCAACACCAAGACCATCTCGATACATAATGCCAACGTTATACTGTGCATCACAAATATCTCGGTGGGCAGCAAGATGACACCATTTAAAGGCTTCTGTCAAGTCTTGCTGTATGCCTTCACATTTGTTGTATATGCATCCAAGATTGTACTGTGCTCGAGGATTATCTTGTTTGGCGGCTTTTTCGAGGTACTCAATTGCTTGGGAGACGTCCGGGCTTGTTGTTTCGCCAGGAAGGTACATCATGCCTACTTCATACTGTGCGTCACTATCACCCTGATCGGCCGAAAGCTTAAGCCATCTCAATGCTTCCTCGCGGTTCTGCTGATTGTGGGCATATATAATTCCAAGGTTATACTGTGCCTTGGAGTTGCCTCTATCAGCAGCTCTTGTAAGCCAAGAAATGGCTACGTTGTGATCTTCATCTACACCTCTGCCAGACTTGTACATCACTCCAAGACGGTTTTCTGCACGGGAGTCGCTTTGTTCGGCTGCTGCTATAAGCCATCTGAGCGCTTCGTCGTAATTTGTGTCAGAGCCTTCATCGGACGAATATAGCTGTCCAAGTTGATATTGTGCATCTCTGTGTCCCTGGCTTGCAGCTTGTATGAAGAATTTGATTGCCTTCTTGCGGACCTTGGGTACATCTGTGCCATCCATGTACATCATTCCAAGCTCATACTGTGCATTAGCATCGTTGCTGCTGCTAGCTTCTGCAAACTGCTTGCATGCGCGAATATGACCTTCGTCAGCCCCGAACCTTTTAGCATACAGGAGCAATAACCAACACCGTGAGATTTCACTGCAACATAAGTAGCTCTCCTTGTATCTCTGCAGCATGTCCATGTTGTTATGACTAAGATGGTACGTATGATCAATGTTGCGTTGCTTTAGATAACGGCTTTGGATTGCCTGCTTAAATAAGTGTTCAACACAAATTTTCAAGGAATCGGGTAGAAGATGGTAAGTTGGGACAAGATGCTGAAACTGGATAATCAAGGGATCTCTGCGAAGAGACTCCATCCATTTCTCGACATCGCGTAAAGTAAAACGAAAATTAACAATATTAGATAGAAGGGATGTTTTGCCACCTGACAACAGAATAGATGTTTATCTTGGTATGTGTATAATAAGAGACATTGACTTACCGATAACACTGTATCTTTGGCCTGGGAGAATGGAGTTCTTCATTGTCTCATATACCAAATAGGTGCCTTCATGTGTGGATGTGGTTCTTCTTTCCTCTGCAGTTGTGATATGCGATTCAATGACGATAATTCCGCCTATATATCTTTGTTAAGACAAATTACCATCCACACTGGAAGATGCTTACCAAGTGCCATTTTTGAAGCGTAAAAATAGCCGTACCTTGAAAAAATCTTTTGAAGCTCCTCAAATCGCTGCTCATCAGTAGCAGATTTCAACGCCATGTCAACGTCATTGATAAATGATTGATCCGTTTCGATAGTGGAATTATGGAGACATAGCTGAAACAGGTTACTGCATCACTACCGCTGTTGTTTGATCGTACATATCACTGACCTCATGCGTTTGCACGTATATAAGTAAATAATTTGTATCTTCTTTGGAAGGCATCATTAAATGTTTTTGAAATACCGAGCCAAGCATCGTACGGAGTCGAATATCTGTATCGTTGTTGTTCGTAGCACACAATTTATCTATGTATACATCGTTGCGGACCTTCAGGTGCTCCAAAATGAACTTTCTTTCATGCTCATTGGCCTCCGTTTTCCCGGAATTGTCCAAGTTACGCATAACCAGCAAGTTGGAGCTAGATAAACGTCCGTCATGCTGGATTCCTTGATTCCAGTGATGGACCAGCGCTTCAGAGACATCAACATGTGAAGAGTTTCGTAGAGATCGGATCTGCCAGCACACCCGATCCCTGTCATAACTGCTACTTGCACTTGCAGCAAGCATCTCTACACGATCTGCAGATAGGATAGGACTTACAATTTCCTGCGGAATCACGCCACTATCAGATAAGCTTGCAAACTGGGTAATACATAAATACACGGGCAGGCGGCTGCCAGTATCGTTGATTATTTCATTTTGTAGAATGATGTCGTCACCCTCTTGAACATAGGTCTTGTTGCTGTTATCGATCTGCTCGTCGGCTGCAATGGGACGTGCAATTTTCCTGAAGAAGAAATCATCAGTCTGCGTATGTCTTCATTTCAACTTGTTTTACCATTTTTGTAGCAATGTTGGCGACCGCAGCGCAGCCACAGTGGTAAAATAATGTTCTTGCTCAGTCGTCATACCTTCCACCGCAGGTAGCAGCGAAAGTACCTTTCTCAACCGTTGTTCATTTGTATGCTCAAAGTCCTGATCTCCTAGTTCTACATAAACTTCGTCGCCGTATTTTAAAGGGCCACGTTCATAATTATCGTTTGTTGACACAAAGCTAAATATAGACGGCTGCACGCGGTCTTCATATAGATCTTTCGTAATATGTTTGTTGTTTACATAGAATAACATTTGTCCTACGGCATTTATAGAAGTTAGAAGATAGAAGAAAACTATTGGCCGATTTACCTGCCGATGTGTTCTCTAGCTCTATGGGAAGACTCCCTTTCAAATAAGGAGCTTGGCATAGATACGGAATCTCCTGGATGCCACGTTGAGTGCCCGGTACCAACCTGAGAGGCCAGTTGTAAAATACACCTTGAGTATCTAAGAAGGCCTTTTCGTACACCTCTAGCACCTGAGCTTGCTCGTCCTCGTTCAAGATGTTATATATTGGCTTCAGATCTTTCAGTTGTATAATCGCTCCTTCACATTGAATTGTTTCCTTCCAAGCTTCGAATCCTTTGAAGTAAAATATTCGAGATTCACCACCTACATTGTGCGTCTTAAGTATAGTAGCAACGTAGCTACGTTTCAGGTTACCTAAGACTTCAGAAAAATCACAAGGTTCATCCGGCGTTCTCAGTTTTTCCACTACAACGCTAATACCAGAAACCCCTTCCAGTTGCAATTCTTCGACTTTTTTGATTAGGTTTGTCCCACCATCCTTTGGTTTCCAAGTCAGTCTGCCGCCTTAAAAAAAGTATTATGTTTCCAATTACGTTTTGTTTGGCGATCTAGTCATACCAATAATGATGCGAGAAGGGTAGTAATATCCAAACTTGTCAAAGATTTGCTGCAACGACTCATACTTCTGATTATTGGTTGTTCTTGTTAGGGCATCTTGAATTCCCTCTAGAAGCTCGGAGTTCACATTGAGGAATCTAGAGGAGAGTGTCACCTGTATACCATTGTAAATGTAATTGCTCAGCACAGCGATGTCAATATAACTTACTTCTGCGCAAGAGATATAACAGACAAGATAATCTTCAGCGTTGTTCTCGCCTGATGTCTGCGTATGGCTATGTAGGCAGCTGCTGGTTTTCGCAGCGCGAGCATATTCTCTTGGAACGATCTCATGAAAGGTGCCATCAAGAAGCAAGCCATTCTTGCGCTTGTTCGCTTCAATCGCTTTTGTGCAGATCTCTTCTTTGTATTTTACGGTGTATGACAAAGAAGAAACATTAACAGCAACAGTATCAAATTCTAGCGCACGTTTTTCGACGTTGCGTCCGTCGACATGAATGCCATACTGACATTGGTTCGCAATTTCAGTCATCAAATGTTCGCTGACCTTCTCAAAAGATAATCATTAGATCAACGTGAGTGAAAATCAGGTTTATCTTTTTACAGCCACTTCTCGCTCTTTGTCGCATAGATCCATTGCAAACGAGGAAAAGATTGGTCGTTACTTTGTGATCTCTCTGCTTGGTTAATTAGCGGATGCAGGCGCCGTTTTAACATCAGTAAGGTTTATCTATACTAAAAATTGGTCAAAGCCCATGTTACACTGTGTCCAAGTTCTGAACGTAGCACATACCGTCAGGTCTCTTGCTATCCAAAAGTAAACGAGGGTCCACACGTCAGGAGCTTTTGTTACTTGTCGCTGAGCGTTCTTTCTGCTCTTTACAAGCACTGTTCTGAACGAGCTTTTGGCTGCGCTTCTAAAATATTGATCAAGCAAATGGATCACAGAGTTATAGAATTGGGCGAAGTATACCTACGAGTGTGCACTGTAGGACGAAAAAAATCTCGATAGGACACTCCTCTTCCAACGTCTACCGTAGAAAGGCTGTAACGCCAAATTCTCGGATCTTGATTGGTTACAAATTTTATGCTCAAAGAAAAAAGGCACGCTCGCTACATAAAGCAGCAAGCAACCGGGTCATCGTCACCGTACTCATCTTGATTGTTTGAAGGACCCTGCCAGAACAACAAATGAACGGTGCCTGGGACCTTTGCTTGCTTCTGCAATTCTGATATCTGTTTACCAAGTTAGAACCTTTACTGCACGTCATAAAAGTATGACTCTTCCGGAGGACACATGCTGTCATTTAATGGATTGTTTAAAACGAAGCGCCGGACTATGGCGCTGAAAATAGGAATTTGCAACGTTTTCAGTACCACAGCTGGCTAGCACTCTCAAACAAATCCTGTGTCAATACCGTGATGACATTATTTGCTAGCTCAAACCTCTTCTTTTTTTTTCCCTTTCACCTCTTGCAAACTCCATGACTGTTTGCTGTCAATAATAGCTATCGACTTAACTAAAGAAGAGCGAATTTACGTTTATCCCAGGCTTTCTTAATGTTACACCATCCGTTGTTACAATATTCTTATTGCCTCTTTCCTGTTACTCAGATTAAGAATACGATCAATCCAGAATTGGATAAAGCATTAAGCGACCACCGGCAAACAAAAGCGGGCCGCTATGAAGCATTCATGTAGCATCAGCTTGCTTCCTTAGGAAGCATCCGATAATAGACTTCTTTTGCAACGCGTTCCAATACCCTCGCGTAGGGCTATGGCATCATAGACGAGCCTGAATCTTTTGAAAATTGAAAAAGAAGAAGCCTGCCCTCATAGAAATACTCCTTCGTTCTTAGAAGGCCCTCGTGAGAGAAAATCATCCGAAACTTCCGATATGAGACCATTATGCAAAAATGCAAAACACTCAGTTTCTCTTGTTCAAAACTAGTGCTCATTGCGAGCGAATGCACTTGCTTCTTAATCATTGCGAACATGTCGTCTACCACACATAGGTTTACGGGCATCAACATACGCAGACGTGCCTTATGCTATTCGACCTTGGCTTATGCTGACTAAGGAACAGTTTGACTCATTTCCTCGGGGAATTAAACAGCACATTCTTGATCACGCTAAAGAAGAGTATGGCAGAGTTGCGGCTGCTAGGGAATCTGCTCATAAAATAATCGGTAGTACATGGCAATGGGATGCCCATGTCCAATGCCATGTTCTTGGAGATTATGGTCTCGAAGTACTTGCTTTAACAGGTGCACCGAAAAGTCCTTTCCTTCTGAATATCGAGAATGCTTTTGATTTTACAATATGGGTTGAAGAAATGGCGTGTGTATCGCTATGGACCAATACATGGCATCCTTACAGAGTGACACTGTCGACAGCCAATGCAAGCACCGTGACGAATTTGAAGAAATTGCTCTCTACTATCGAATATATGACAATAGGGAAGAAGGACATTATGATCAAGAGTGTAGTTGTTGAATGCACCAAGCCCGCACAGCACCGGGAAGCGTTAAGAAAGTTGATCGAGAACACAAATGCGGGTGACGGAGAAGGGATATCAGTGCCACTGGCAAATGGTTATTGGCTACTCAAATTATACGCGTCAAGGACTTTGGGTATACCTAACTGCTTGCTGACATGGTTCTATTACATAAGCGATAAGATGGACGAAGCAACGATAAAACGTACGTTTAGAAAGAAGCAACAGAAGCTATCCCGTATGCTTCGAGGAAAGGACCAGGGGATATCAATAGCTACCATCAACAAACAGTTTGAGCACAAGTACAAGATATTATGCTCTGCCGAAGATCTGGATGGACTACAGCCTTCCGATACAATAAACGCATGCTGCTATTACTACTGGAAAGGACATATGTATATGGTAGCCCACGATTCGTATCTTGGGGACGTGGTTAGAGGAATGGGCAGACCGGAGAGGGAGACCTCGCTCGCGAAAATCCGACACATGAAACTTTGGGGCTATCCTTGCGGCGGAGCCGTGATCGACACTGTGAGCGTCGAACTGCTCCGTCGAAGAAAGTCAGACAAGATATACTGTTATACACCTTTTATCGTTGGTCATTTGCACTATGACCGTTATACGGCTTTCAAGGGTGAAAATTGCCTTGATGAATACTTTAACTGGCTGAAGAACGAGGACCGCGACTTCATTATTTTGATTCACGATGAATGCCATTATATTATGAATTTCTTTTTCGAATACGCCCTGAAATACGCGGACTCCAGAGTGTCAAATCCATGTCACGTCTCTAGAAGGGATGGCCATTATCTTGAAATCTCCGTCCGGCTTACGACGACAAAGATAGTGAAATTTCGAGACTTGGAGGCACTAACTTCTGTTTCCTTCGATGCGCTTTTCGATGATCTCTGTTTGAAGCCCGAAACAGACCACGCATGTACGCCTGGAGAACGCACGTGAACATGATTGGAACATTCGCAAAAATCACTTTGAATGCGTTGCATCCCGAGAATTAGCCTATACTTTCAAACAGCACTGTCTAGATGTTTTTCAGGTGGATCCTCTCAAGTACGTGGCTACTTCCTCGTATGCAAAGCAAATATTTTTTTCGCAGCATTATGATGCAAGCTGGGTCCCTCTGTATGTACTTCCACAGCAAATCCACGAGGATCTTGAACAAGCCTTAGGAAGGCGGCGATGCGAAGTATTCTGGCGTGGAATAACTTCCAAGCCTCTATTCTACTACACTATCAACTCACCGTGTTCGTACGCGGGAACGAAGCCTTTGCCATACGGTGCGCCCACACGAAAGCCAGGGCTCCACCACCTGACACCACTGGGCGTCAAGAAATGTTTGAAGGAAAATCCAGGGATCTATCGGGTATATGTTCTAAAGAATGGCACTGGTTTTCCGCTACATGGTGCACATGCAGACGGGAAATACGTCTTCCCCGTTTTTGATGAGGACTCACCGGCGATCGACTGCTTTTCCCAGGAACTGCTGTATGGCATTGATCAAGGATACCAGTACCAGCTAGTCAGCAGGTACAACTTTTGCTTAGAGAATGGAGCAGAGAGCTTCTTCAACAACTTACATCGGATCAGAATGGAGGCCTTGAAAGAGAAGAAGGCCGGCTTGGGCGAATTTTACAATGCCATGGCGGATACATTTAGCATGGCCATGGGTTTGCAGAAGTACGGAAGGCAAATTATGCGTGTTTACAGTCCAAAAATGCTTGAGCATGCCCAATGTCTGGAGCTGTATGGCAAGGCAAAGATTCATCAAATGGATAACGGCATGGTAATATGTTACGAATCAGCCGATCTACCGCTATGGGATGTGAACATAGCGGTTTCTATCGCAATACGTTCGTATGAAAGAATTCATCTACATAAAATCCTTACCGCTATCGACAAAAACGGAGGGTCGATTTTTTACACCGACTCCGATTCCATGGTCACCGACCTGGAACTGGAGAAGGTTCCCGAGGTAGCAGCGATGTTGGGTGAAGGACTGGGAATGTTGAAAAACAAAGGGGCTGAGATATTCGGAAGTGACGATAAGATTATCGAGGGAACGTTCGTTTCTTGCGATATGTACGGCATGAAAACACAGAAAGGCAAAGTTATTGCAAAAGTCAAAGATCTGCAAAAAGACGTGAGACATCCATACGAAAAGCATAAAAAGGAGGAGATCGATGTATCTAATACCGCCGGTACCATAGTCGGAGACATACCTGTTTCCTGCAACGTGGATAACACGACAACTGAGAAGGAGAAAGCCAAGAATGTGCAAAAACAGGCTGAAATGCTGTATGAAAATTTGAAAACAATGCTTGAGCATTCTGTTAGCTTTGACGTGAACGAAATGACTTGGATCAGAGCGGATGATCGTTGCGAACACGGTCACCTGGAAAGCACAGTGGTGACGACAGAAGTTGATGGGAGATACTCAGGGAGAAACGTTGCCAGCGATGGCACAACCACCCCGTTGCTTTTAAAACCACCATTGCACTTGAAAACATCATTGATGGCGCAAAGTGAACCTGAGGATTTTGACTACCTTCCCATAGAGTATTGAAGAATATCGGTTTCTTCTTGCCCTTCTACAACCATTTCAGATCAATGAATTGAAAAACCTCTTTTGATGTCATTGCGTTCCCTGATAAGGTTTAGCTTGCTTACTGATCACAAAATACCTCAAGAATCTAATATGCTTAGCTCATTAAAGTTTTTATACCCAGAAACTTTTAATTCGGGCACATTTTTGTTGCTGTGCGTAGTGATACGGGGTCCTTATTTAGGACGAGTCGCTTGAATAGTGCTTAAGCTTAGCAGGATCTCCATCACATAATGGTAAGGATCATGAACGGCCACTAAAGGGTCAGTGCCACCGTATTGCTTTCTCGTTAAGCAAACGTGTATTTCCTGGACTCTCTAGTGTATGTTCTGGAATGGCCGAGAACAAATGTCAATGTTGATTGTGTATTTCGATAAACATCAACTGGTCAGCTTGTTTACACTAAGGAGACTTAATAGAAGTGATGCATGCTGTCGGCGGTAAAGGGTGACCGAAAAGTTGAATTGCTAATAGCGACAGTTGCAGCTCTCGTGAGTTTTGATCGTACACACCACTTCTATCATTTACTGCCATTCATCTATTATTACATTCCGCGATTTGAGTTTGGACCATTGGCCTACAGTTGTCAATGCTCACAGTTAAATATTTTTTTTTTACTCATTGCTATAGATCATTTCAGGAGATGCCGTTAGCTTAGGCACGCATGAAAAGGTTAGGGTATTCCTGCTTCGCTTAAAAACATTCAAACCCGGCTTGTTTGTTGTTGGATACATCGTTTGGTACTGCGTACCTGCTATCAGTTTTCTTAATTCACTAGCAGTTCTATTGTTACAGCCAATCACTTGTAGAGAGATAATGATATAAAAAACTATTTCCCAGGACGTGGATACTTTTGACGCATAGAAATGCCGAGTGCTTTTACAACATGCTTCCTTTATGGTGGTCTGTGCATAAAGTAAAGTAAAGTAAAGTAAAGTACCAAGTAGCACTAGCCGTCAATAGTTCCTGAAACGCCGGAAATCTTAAAACGGTTGCTGAGTTGCAATGGAAAATCCTTTGCGCATTCAACATTAATCACTTCCAATTATCTCCACATAGTTAGTTACTGATATCAGAATCCAATTCCTGGCGATACCAACATGAACAGCTCTCTTGTTCTCCGGGGGAAAGGCACCCGTTTGAGTGTGATTGTTGGGGCTGAGCCACTGAAGTCATCATTATCACAGCAGGAGTTAGCGTGAGATAAACAGTTCTAATTGAAACTTAAAAAAATGACCTTTTTCATGAAACAACTACAGAACGACTATTTATGGTCGTTGTGAGTCAACTTGCCAAGACATGAATAATCCCAAGATATCGCTATGCAGAATGAGTTACAAAAGTTTCGGAACAGTCCGCCCCACGCGCGACTGTTGTTTTATCGGCAGCATGATCACATGGAGATAATTCTTGATTTTGGAAGAACGCTCAACTCCAAAAAGATCGGCAGCTCTCGGCTTCGGTTAGCTCTGATCTCTTTTTTTTTTCGCATGACCGGAGTCTATGGTGATCCTTGCGTCCGAACGTCACCCATCTTTTTTCAACATCATTTATTCCAATCGTGATAATAATGGTCATTACAACTGCTGGACTTATAGGTTAGTTTATCATTTTGATTTCTAAATGATCAGGGACATTCGAGAATGAATTCAGGAAGACACATGGCAGCTTATTCTCGCTGCATATGATCAGAAATAGAAAGTTATCTCCGCACGCATAGAATCCATACAAACATACAAACAGAAACACGTGCACACGCACAGTACACGCTTTCTACCATCACTTAACAGAAGTGGCGGCAACGTTGAATCTAGAAGGATACAAGTTTCAGGGCGGAACCGCTTCCGGAGTTTGGGATCGCACAATCTTGCGTCCCCATCATCACAAATAGAGTAACATCACCATCCGATGAAAACAAGTTTTATATTTGATATAAATTTCTCATCCGAGGAGGTGATAGTTGTTTGACAATGGCAAATCATCAGTGTGGTTTTTTCTTTTTTGTCTCCTGTGTTGATGGAAACCGGACTAACGCAGGGAGAGACAAAAAAAAAAGCAACTGGTTTATCTGGTGTTATGAAATTGCCTCAACAAAAATACCGCAACTATCGACGTGCATAGAAAGTCTACTAGACAGGTAGACAGGTGTGACAGGCGCTGTACCATAAACTTATTTTTTAAACCCTTTTTTAGTTTGCCGCCTTTCTTTCTTTTTGCTGTTTCTCGGAGTCTTACTTGGGTTCGTTGTAGTGTCACCATTTTGCTCATGAGATGTCTGCAGGACCGAATTACAAGAGTCCATTAGTAGACGAAGAGAACAATCTTTGCGTAGGCCAGTTCGACAACTATGGTACGATCGACAGACCAAATGTTATTACGCAGGACCGACACGCGGTCTCCGGTGACGAGACGTCTTCGTCCAAAGAAGATCAACACAATCGCGTTACGAGCCGGAAGAGGCAACAACGACTGCGCAAACAAAAGTCTAGACCCAACTTAGCAAACTTATTGCCTTCCCGATCTGCAAGCTCGCAGGAAGAGACCGACTCGGACCTCGTTTTACCAGCATTGGACCCTCAGTAAGATTTTCGCGCTCGGCTACCTATTTTCCCGACCGTTGCCTTTATTCATTCCATATAGAGCACAAGAAGTAATCGCTTCTATCCCTTCACAAGGGTCTTTTGACCATCTTTTGATGCGTCGGCCACATGTTAATTTAAGCACTGTTAGGACAAAGTACAGAATAGCCCGGAAGTATGCAAGGTAAGTAAGCAAGCTACCGAGCTGAGTTTTTTATACATTATGCTTTATTTGTGTGTCTCATTCCTGTTGTCCATTCCCAGAGATGAACGTAGAGAAGTCTACAGCATGATCAATAATGCCAAACAGTGCTTAAACTATAACGTCTATGTCGCCTGGATAAAGAAGATTATGTTTGCCAATCAGACCATCGTCCTTTTTGTAAGCAAAAGCAGATTACATTTTTTTTTTTTGCATAATTAATAAAATGCAATAGGTCAGGCTAGATTTATTGGTCGATCTTCTTTTTTGTCTGGCTTACCTTGTTGAGATGAAGCAAGAGTCAGACGTAAATCTAGAACCACCATGGCTCTATAAATGGAGATCCTATGACCTATGGTAATGATGATCATGCGTTATAGTACGGTCGGGAAGCTTTTTTGGCTCTAACACACAAAAAGGTTCTTCTGCCAAATCCTTACGTGGTGGAACGTAGCGTCCTTCGCTATCCGTAAGTTCTTCGTTTCTTGTTCTTCTTCGTTTTAGATCCAACCACTAACCCGGAAGCATTTAGGTTTCTTTATTACCCAGAATTCACTTTCAGTTCTCCTGAGTTTCCGCTGCTTTGTGGAGGTACTTACAACATTACCTTTTATTGTATCGAACTTTATTTCCCATGGACAATACCTTTATGGTACGCTGACAGCTCTCCCTGTGGCTCATTGCTTACATTTTTTTTGAGTGCCCTACTTCTTTCGCAGCTGGGTCTTGCTGCTGCGTCTGAAAAGTGCCATGAAGATCAAGAACAATCTTCAAATGACAGGTTAGTTACTAACGGGATTCGGCACAATTGAAATTTAACCCTATGAAAGATAAAATATGGGATCCTCTCAAGTCAAAGCTGATCCACCTGATAAGTACCTTGGTTGTCCTTCTCTATAATGGCATGGCAGCTTTCCAGTACTGCGAGGTAACCTTTGGTACTACGAACTATACCATCCTAGAGTCATTGTAAGTCCTATTCTATGGGCGCTCCAAATAACATATTCCCTTTCAAGATATGTCGTTATGGTGACATTATCCACTGTCGGCTATGGAGGTATTTCTCAATATGATATCAATGCAAAGCTAAGTTAGGAACCTTGGGCGTCCGCATTCTAGATATCACCCCAAACACCCAAGCAAGTCGCCTCGTGATGATGCTACTCATTGTCGTATCATTGGCTGTCCTACCGGGGCTCCTGGGAGACGTTCTTGAAACGCTTCGAAAACAAAACGGTGTGTGTGTTTTTTTTTTCCTTTTTTTCTTGAAGCATCTGATATCCGTACTCATAACTTATTTGCTGTTTTTAGCTGGAGGAGGTCACGTTGGTAGAGGCTCGATTCCATTTATCCTAATTGTTGGCTCGTTCACTTTTGAGCAGGTGAATGAGTTACTAGAAGGATTCTTGAATACGGTACTGCAGATATTGAATCCTGCCGAGCTTCCAGACTGATGATGATTCGTTTAGGAGAATGCCTCGGGACGTCTCAGTGTCATCTTTTTGGATATTAATCCACCTTCAGAAGAGCTCAAGTTGCTGGAGCGCAATTCCATGTGGGGCCACCGCATCCAATTTCTTCATGGTTCCGTCTTAGTAAGTGGACCGGCTAGACTTTCCTTTACAGAAAACACTAATAATAATAATTCAAAAAAATAACGCAGAATGAAAAAACATTGCAGCGAGTGGTATGTTTGTTTATAGATGCATCGAAAAGCGATTGATCAGTCTTCTATGCTGTAGCAAGCACGCTATGCAAAGGCTATTTTTACTATCTCAGGTATGTTCTACTTCATCCTTGCGGTAATCTAGCTAAGAACAGTAATACTTATAGATCATAATTCACCCGATCCCGGAAGGGAAGATGAACGTAATACCGTCCGTTTGTGGTCCATTTACTGTTACACGGTCAGCAACAACGTCCCCATCTATACGTATAACCTATCGCCCAGTACAGCGATTTACCAAAAGGTTGCAAAAGAGATTGTGTGTGTCCGCGAATTCAAGCAATATCTCTTGGCAATGAATTGTCGCTGTCGTGGTGCGTCGACTCTAGTCACGAACTTATTACATCAAAGGCAGCCTTTAAACTGTTACGATGAACCATGGCAGGCCCAGTATGGTAGGTGCTATTTTTCTTTTTTCCTTGTAAGCGCCCGTAACAACTGGGTATTTGCGTTTTAGATGATGGTTCTTGTAATGAGATATACATGACTCAGACACCTAGTTGCATTGTCGATATCAGGTTTGGCGTAGCGGCTTGGGTAAGGCGAAAGAAGAATGAAGAATAGCAAGCGCAAGAAATCTCAATGCCAATAGCTTTTATTCAAAGAGTGCCAAGTCATACTGTTTGCCATCAAGACGTTTGTTCCAGAACGAGATGATTATGAGATTTTACTGAATCCATCCAATCATTACCAAATTAAAAAGACTGATGTCTGCGTGTTCATTGCAGAGAGCCCCAAGGAAGTGACAGACATTGAGAATTTGGTAAATAGGCTTTGCACACATTTTGTTCGTCGATTTCTCATGTGATTTGTTAGAGTTCTGTCTATGTCTGGCAGGCAATTCGAACCATGCAAAATCAGCGCCATGCATGTGCTGCTGGAAGAGCTTTAGAGCGACCAACAGAGGGACCGTGTGGCTCACCTTCTCACTCCGTCTCCTCTTCAGCATCGTCAGCAAGTCATACGCAACAGATTTACCGGATATGCAAATTACCCTCGGCTCGACATGCGTTACTCACCGGCAGCCGTTCCTTGATCAGCCGCCTGGGTAAAGCCCCACTGTCTAAAGCAGTTGAGGACGCGTCCCATCCGCTGTGCTATTTGCTGGATAAACCTGCGAGTGATCGTGAAATGCGTATCGATTCAACCGATGGGATGGAAGGCCATATTTTGGTGTGCCTGCAACGTGAAGTTATCAACCTCTTCAAATTTATCTATAATTTAAGGTACATGCGAACCCACTGCAGAACAGCCATGTGACAACGTACGTAGATCACCGCACTTGGAACCCGAGGAACTGCAGGATATTGTGTTGTTATGCAAAAGACCACCCGAAGAGAAAGCGCTACAGTGGGTGAACATGTTTCCAAAAGTATACTTCATGGTGGTAAGTACTTGTATGTCTAAACTTATTCAATTGATTGATTTTATGCCGCTCTTAAGGGAAACTGTCGCCACCCGGATGATCTTCTTCGCGCGGGTGTTAAAAGAGCGAAACAAGTCGTTGTCATGAGGTACGTACATTACTGGCTCCCCCCAACCTACGCACAGCATTGACCACTTCTTATAGCGAGAAGGAATATCTAGATCAGTATGAACGCAATTCCGATAGCCCTGCCATGTAAAGAAAGAGAGATGAAAAAAAAAATGAAATGAAAAGAAGGAAAAAAAAAAAGGGTCATCACATTCACCAATGCTTCTTCTTCTTCTTTTTTGTAGTATGTCAAGCCATATTATGGATTTATTATTACAAGAGCGTCCTAAAAATTCATACACGATTGTCAATCTCGGTTAGTAAATCAAAGGATGTTTTCGTACGTGTAACTAACTAGGCGCTATAGTGGAAAAATCCAATATCAAATACATGCACTTACTCCAAGGCAAAGATGTTGCAGAGGAGATTGATGTTTTTTATACCCCGGCTTATGCTGCAGGCGATGTGGTTGCGGACAGTATGATTAGTAATGTCCTTCTCTGCCAGACCTACTACAAACCAGATATTGTATCCATCATCAAGGCACTATGTGGTATACCTGGACCATTGTTTGAGGAGTCGCGGTCCTCGCCGGCAAAGACCGGCATCGCCGTGACAAAAACTGCGTCTCAGCTAACGGGAATTCCATTACCACCAAAGTTCGTCAATCAGTCCTTTGCACATCTATTTGAAACACTCCTGCTTGATTATGGTGTGTTGCCAATGGGATTACTACGTGGGCCGGATGACGACTTTGGTAACGACCTTCCATTTGTATACCCAAACCCTGTGCCGTCCTTAATGTTAAAAGCAAGCGACATGGTTTACCTATTGGCTCCACCAGGGTGGCGCTTAGAACACGACATTTAAGAAAAAACTCCCCCAAAAAAGAGGTTCACACTTAGGGATCGTAGTAATAATAAAAAAAATTCTTTTTTTTCTTTATCGGTTGAATGAAATGCTGTATGATTGTTTAATGAACTGCATTATTATTTTCTAACAAAGCGATGGCTGCTCCAAGGCACCATCCTGTCTCAACACCATCAATCTTTTTGGCGATATGGATGACACGGTCGTCTGGGATGTCGTAACCGTGCGAGAGGAGTCCGTAGATGTAGGATAAGTCCAGGCACCATTCTGGACGTCCGATCATTTCTTCTCGTAGATCGGCATCGTCGACAGATGCCAGGAAATCGCCAGAGCATACACGGTCGGTGAGTTGGGCCAGCTGAGGTAGACGGAAGCTGGAGGGGAAGCCAAGCGGCTGTGTACGATCATGGAAGTAAGAAAAGATATAAATCGGACCTTCCTGGAATGATTCACGGATACGAGGTTGATGGATGCCATCAAACGAGCAGGGTGGAGCCAGACACTTGGCTTCCTTGTTGAGCAATGCCTGGACAACTTCGGTACATGCTTCATACGAGCCGTCGCCCACAAATGTTGTTTCCTGGAAGGGCCAGTTAAGATCGCGAGGAAGGCATGGATGTTGTTCATGGCTGCCAATCTGCAGGACCTTTTGATGCATGCGTTTTCGTGCCTCCATAAGACCAAAGCCCAGGTAAGAGTGCTGATACAAGACATAGTCCTTGTTGCCAAATGTCAGGGTATACTTGTGATCCCCCACATCGGCAATCACATCTTTCAGCTGTGGTTCAAACACAATTTGGGTTGATCCACCACCGAGATCAAAGACAGCCGCCGTATGATTCTGATCAGCACCAAAGTTACCCAGCAAGAAATTGACCGTAATCCATGCATAAACACCTGTGAAAATTTAGGAATATAAGTAAAGGGGAACACCTTCACACACACACACACACACTCTCTCTCTCTCTCTCTATTTTTTTTCTTTCTTTCTTTCACCTTCATCTCGGCCATCCATAATGGTAACACCGTCTTTCGCGATAGGGAACGGATAGGATGTACGAAGATGTTGTTCTACCGCTTTTAGGATTGCATCGCTCTTATCGTCACCTAAGAGGCGCAGACCAGCTGTGGCCTTGACTTCAATAGGCGTCATAGCGTGTAAAGAAGAGGGTACTGTGTCGACAGCAGCCTTCATCAAGACATCCAATGATTCGGCTGCTTTTTGTGGATCGTCGTACGCAGACAGTCCAGGAATGGTCTGTGCAAAAAGCTCTTCTTCATCCAATCGAATTTCTTCGTAAGGACATTGGCGGAATCGATAAACGTGGATACGAGAACCGGTCGATCCGGCATCCACCATCAATGCATATTTAAAACAGTTCACCTCTGATCTATTATTTTCTTCCATAACCAAAGAAAAAGAAAAAAAAAAGAAATGCCCCTTAGTTTTCATCCCGACAGCTCGTGCTGACGTTCGTTATTTATTTACCTTGTTCGGGTCGCGCACTATGAAATATGTCTTGAAGTCGTTGTAGTTCAGGTACATAGTAAGCTAGCCAAGCCAGCAAGATACCAAACAAGACGACAAACAGAATACCACGACGATGCGCGGTCAGTAATGGTGGTGATGATGGTGGTGTCGAACGAGGAGATCGCATGTTACGTTTGGCCATTTTTCCTTTTTTTTTTTTTTTTGCCTAAACGCCCGTCGTTTGGCCCAGGTTTGCGCCTTTATTTAAGAAGTAAAGAAGAAGAAGAGGAAGAGGAAGAAAAAAAAAGTAGATGTCCTGCAAAGCGCGGACGGCCGGACAAAGACAAGGCAAACGGATTGATTTTCCCGCAAACCGAGCCGGATAACTTACAACCCGTAAACAATTTTAAATGGCGCTTTGCCCAAAACGGGTGATTTTACTTTTTATTAGTGGGCTTGCATCTATCTGAAGGTATTTGGCGTTACTTCCAGGTAAATTCTGCGTTTTGAAGTATGTATTTTGCGTTCATTCGATGTTATGATTTGCGTGTCATACTCTTCCATGTAACATTTGTGCCCATTAATAGCCTTCCGCCATCTAAGGCAAAAGATGCGTCAGAGACAGGGCTTCATTGTCTCTTGCAATGATGTGTTAAAGATAAGGTTCTTTATCTCATGCAAATGACGTATCAACGATCGGATATTTTTACATCATGACAAAGGCTGTGCTATCTCACGCAAAAGGCGTGGTCGGTGGTAAGGTCCTATCATTTCATGCAAAGGATGGATCAGTGATCGGTTTTTTTTTTTTGAGTCATAAAAGTTGTGTCTCAGAAACAGGATTCCGTCGTCTCATGCAAAAAGTGCATTGAAGATAGGTTCCTTTTTATCTCACATAAAAAGGATGTCCCAGATAACGGAAAGTGATGCATATTTAAGGGGAGTACTTTTTCCTGTTTTTTTTTCCTTCTTTTTGTACATTTTATTTGTCTTCTTTACCAATCCAACATACGAAAACGATGCAAAGATCGTGTAACCGTACGAATCCCGTGTATCTGAGTTTGAATCTAGAAGGCGATCTTTACGGCAACATGCACCATGTCTTGGTGGAATACGGAAACGATCTATCCAGGCATCTCCCAAAGGAAGCATCCGGCAAAAGTGGTAGGGAAACACTTTAACGTTACACTTCTCATGGCAGCCTCTAATATTAAGATACAACAGATCTCGATCTGTATGCTTGAGATGTCCCAATCGGTATCAGCATCGACGACCACAGCAAGTATCCGTGACCGGAAGCAAGGCACACACCTGAAATCTTCGGGTGACATTGGACATGAATCAAAATACAACAAAGCGGTAAGAAGTTAAACAGATTGTATGCTCGGGTCCTGACATTTTACAGTTGATAGACACAAACAAGCAAAATAACTTTCATACAGCAGTGGGTGGGTGGGCTTTTTACTTCTTTTCCTCCTCGGTCGCACCTATCGTGGACGCGGTGGGGTGCGGCCGCCTGTCCCCAGCGGCGGGATACCTTCGGGGTAAGTGAAAGATATCAATATATCCTTCGATTTACTAACCATGAAACATATTATACGCCGCTCCAATAAATTTTACGCCCATGGAAAATCAACTACATGTAAGTAATGTATGGTTTTTCTGCCATGATTGGTATATTAACTGCGCATTTTTGTTTTCTCTTCAGCGCAAGGTTGGTCCTTTATGGGCGCAAAATTTATTGTAGAGTAGCGTAAGATGTATTTCAATAAACAGTACTATTTAACAATTGCCAGACCAGTATTTCTTTGCATAAATCTCCCACATGGAGCTAGTGGTTACGTCGGGACTGCCGTACTGTGGTTCGACGGTCCAGTTTTTGCCTGTAAGGCTATGTACAATGGATATCATCTGGTTGTGAGAGAATTCCAAAAAGACGAGATCCAGCGGGGTGTCTGCCGTGGCGTTGGCGGGCAGTTCGGAGCCGAAGAACCAGGGTGTCTTGTAGTAGGGGATGGGACTATGCTTGGTATCGTCTCCATCCGTACCCAAGTCATCATGCGTGGTGTATCCGGGAGTAAGTTCGGCCCGACGATCCATCTCCATGTAGAGGTTCACGTATTTTTGCTGAGCCTCAAAATGAGTATGTGGGACCTGCGGCCAGATCATGCTGCGTTTCTTATTTTGTTCTCCCTGGTTGTTCAGGACACCCAAGATCTTGCTTGCAACGCTGTAGGGAACACCAGCCATGTAGATGAACTTGTCGACGAAGGGCGAAACTTGGTACATGGTATCCAAGGTAAAGTTGCCCTTGTAGATATCGTAGCGCTGCGAGCCACTGTTCATAATAAAGTAGGGAGGATAAGGTCGCTTGGGGTCAGCAACGACCTTGGGCAAAATTTCGGATGTGAGCAAGTTGTAGATGCTTTCGCTGCTGTTAAGCGGGGCGGCCGAGATGTAGTAGTTGTGAGGAGCGCAACCAAAAGGCTTCATCACATCCAATTCATCACGCCAGTAGGTGATGTTCTTTGTCATTTCTTGACCAATCTGGGTATCAAACGACTTGCTGTCATTGCTGCTATGGAAAATGTAGGTTTCACGGTTTTGATCGAGGTAACGACGGTGGAAAGTCAGGTTTTTTGGCAGCTGCGAGCTGTTGTAACCATGCTCCTCAATAAACTTTCGCGACTCGGCAATACCCTGATAATAATAATAATGAACATCATCACTTGATAAGCCAATTTTTTCTGTCTTTCTTTTACAGAAATACTTCTCCTTACATCAACCGAGAAAAAGCCAATGGTTTCCATGTAACGTCCTGATTCAATACCAGCAGCCCATTGATCAAAGATCTTGAAATCACGGATATGGCTACAATAAGAAAAATTAAATTGTCAGCATCCATTTGTTTTTTTTTTTCTGTTTCTTCTTTCTGAGGGTTTGCTTACGTATGACCACCTAGGACGGCAATGGGCAGATAGGGATAGCGTTCACGAATGGCAGAGATAACGGTTTTGAATTCAGCAAAGTCTAAACCAATGTGGCCAATCAGAACAATCACATCGGCCTTGTGATTCAACGCTTCGTTGAACCAAGGGTCCTTGATTTCATCGGCGACCTTGCGAATCACCGACTGGTTGCCATTGTGATCAAAATCAAACAAAAAGCCAAGAGCAAGAACACGTGTACCAAATTCAGCCTCGAAATAAGTGTATTTATCACTTTAGATTTAAGGTTAGACATTGTACACAAGAGAAAAAAAAAAAAAAGCAGCCGACTGACTCACCCGATCTGAACGGTCTTGTTGTTATGCAAATCCTTGAAATAGACATTGGCGGCCAGATAACGACCCTTCCAGTGAGGCACGAAGTTGTTGTACACGTCCTCCGTCACCGCGTTCACTTTGTACAAAAGTAAGTAACAGAAAGAGAGATCATGCATAACTTGCTGACATACCATACAGTTCATGATTACCTAAATCAGTTTAAGTCAATTATTTTTTTTCTTTTCTTTTTTCCTTCGTTCTTCTTCTTCTTACCGATCGATAACAAGTCGTAGGGGATATTCTTCAGCATAGGCTGGGTGATTTTGCCTGGAGGCTTCGTGGTGTCGCTCAGACCATTACCTAGATTTCTTGATGAGGGCTGGCTCACAGCTTTTTTTCTTTTTTCAAACTTCTTTACCATCGTGCGTGTCTCCTGTATCGACGACAAGCAGATCTTTGCGAAGTTCGCGTGCCTTTTGCTTCATTCGTACGGTAAATGAGTAGAAATCACCCATATCACCATTGTAGGAAGGTTGAAGCAAATGTCCCTGTAGATATATATCATTTAGAACTTTGCGGGGATCAGATAGACCCTGAACACGCATACCTCGAGCCAACCTGTACAAAAACAGAGAGATGTTTGATTAGTTAACAAGGCACACATAGGATTATCTGTCTTTCTTTCTTTCTTGCTTGTAATTACCATGAATATCGGTTGAGTGAACAAAGTTGATGTCACCCCACGTCAATGGTTCCAGGTCCAATGGGCCTGTGGAGGGGGTATTAGGTTGCTGGCGCTTCACTGGGTGAGCCTGGCTCAAACCCAAGGTGGTGATGCCCAGCAGTAAGACCTGATGAATACGCATCAGCAAAAGAGAATGGAAAAAGGAGGAAAAGACCGAATCGGTAGAGAAGAAAAGAAGAAAAAACAAAGGAAGTTTGTTCCTTTTAAAGACACCCCCCATCTCAAGCGAAGTTACACGAAAAAAGGTTTTTCATTTTATTTGGCAAGCTCCGTTTCCGGGCAGGAACTGGACCAGTGATTTCGGCCCACCTGAGTCGCACAGACGTAGGCGGACTTGAATTAAGGTAGCTTAGATCGGCTATTTCTCTGCTTATGGGTTATGGCGCAAACCAAGTAAAGAAAACGTCAACCCTTTCTTTCTTCCCTTCTTTCTTTCTTCTACACATAGTGCAATCCAAGGGCCACAATTAGATGACCATGCAAACATTCCATCTGTTGTAATCCTCACGATGAGTGAACTGACGTAACATTGTGAAATAAGTCCGCGACGTTCAGTTGAATGTTAAGGCCGGTAAATCGCGGGTTAACCCTGCTGGGTGACGTTTTGTCCTCTTATCCCATTCGTGTCAGCTAGTTGATTTCAGGTATTGATCAATTGTCATCTGTATGTTTGTGTCCGTGTTTGTGGCACAACTGGATCCATCAAGTGCACGGTCATCCGTTCATCACAAAAAAGAAGAAGAAGAAGAAGGAATGTCTTCATGAGGAAACTGCACACATAGCATGAACTGCCCTTCACAGCCGAAATGTAAATACGCTCCAGCATCGTGCTATTGCATCGCGTCATAGGATTGGGATGTATGGGGACGCGTTTGTCCTACTTAACGTCTATACATGCACGTTACCTTCTCCACGAACCCTCTTCAGTTTTATGCTATGGATAATGATTACGCTAGTCAAACGTTCCACATGACAATCCATTAGCATCTTCATTTCATCTAGTTCATCCCTCACATTAGCGCGGGGAATCATACGCGATCGAAACGGCGATAAGGAGCTGATCCATTGTGTTTATCGGAGCGCCAAAGGATACGGGTTATTGTCCGTCGTTCTCCGCTTGACAACATGTATGTTGCGTCCATGGTACCTTCCCAATGTCCTTTGAATAAAACGCGCAATGGACTCTCTCTCTCTATGTCGTTTGTATCACATGGATAGCAAGTCCATTTTTTTTGGCCCTTTTTGCCTTATCCTCGTCTTCCTCGGAATAAGGGATCCGATTAGCAATAGTATATTAAGGATGTCACTGGTCGTGTTGCACCATGAACTGAACTAAATCGCTTGTGGCGCTCGGTCATTGTCGGAACATCTGTCCTTGCATGTCGTACTTCCTTATCACATTTTGCGGTATCTTTGCATTTTTCATAAAAAGGCAACGTGTCTTCACCCTTCTTTCATATAACGTATCAAGTATGAGACCCGGTGAACTTTTGTCCAGGCAAAAAGAGGTAACAATCCCTCTGACGCGATGGATTAGCTCTTTTTACTGCCATCTTAGAAAGTCAGTAAGGGCCAGAACGAAGGGGTTTGCTTCCTTTCGTTCGTCCGTTATTCTCTCCACTGAAAGCTTAGAACGAACTGTGATCCACATTTTTTCTTACGTGCCTCTCTGCAAGAAAACAGCCCAAACTTGTCAAAATACCATCCCGCAATGGGAAGGGAAAAAAAAATCTTTTGTTGACCGCGCGTCGTTTATCCTCCGCAAAAGATAGTACCTAGCGGGCTGACTGCCGCTGCGTTGCACACAATATACCTCTGACGATACGATCTGAACAACAGGTATATTATTATCTCCCACATTTTTAGAACTCCAGCTCGCTCTAGTTCTCTTCCCATCGCGTCACACGTAAGGTCCAATCAGATAGATATTTTGTGCATGATCTTGCTACCGAACAATGGGTGATGAGTGTTGATCGTCATTTTGCCATTTTCGGAACAAACAGCCTTTCTTGGTTTTGATTCCATCCGGTGATGCAACGCTATGCCAGAATATTTTCAAATAGGGATAGATAAACATGTTTCTTTGGTTGCAGAGGCCTCTTTTTTTTATTTCTATTTTTTATTTTTTTCTTCTAACGGCAGTTTATTGCATTTCCAGACAAGCCGGTCACACTGTGTATCGCGCGTGTGTTTTCCCTCTTTATCCATGTTGATGCGTCCACAGAAGAACGGCAACGGGATAGGACGTAGAAATCAACATTGTCTATGGGATAACCTCTAGGAACCATTGTTTCCGGTGTGTTGCCTTTAACAAGCTTCCAGCATCCTGTTCCAATCCTTCATTATCTTGGATCGTGTTGATCTTGTGCATGCCGATCGGAAGATTAAATATCATACATATATACACACACATACGCGCGAAGAGCTAGTAATAATAATAATAATAATAATAATAATAATAATACGTGTTATGTGTGTATACACAAGGGGAATTTTTTTTATTTTTCTGTTTTAAACAGAGGATGAAAATATGCAAAAGATTTTTGATATGTTTTCCAATAAGGAAGGAGGTTGGGTCAGTTTACATCATGTTTGGTCTATCCTACACTTAGAGAAGCTCGACCATCGCTTTCCAATATACCTTCAGAAGTCAGTTGTTCAAAATTGCCAGCAGACTCGGAGTCGTGTGCACGTAGGATATGGTACACCAGCCCTTCCCTTGTTGCATAACGTCGAGGATGAACACAGGTTTCAAATACACATTTATAGGGTTCTTCTCCATGATGGACTTCGGTGAGGTGCTTAATCACGTTTGTCTTTCGGTTGAACATTTCTTGACACGATGGACATTGTAATGGATGATACACCGAGTTTAAGAGAGCATCCGAGGCGGAGGAAAGGACGATTTTCTTGGAACCACGTGGAGCACGAATGGAGGAAATAGTGTGTATTTTGAAGGAAGTTGAGTTTTGGTATGGGATTTTTGGCGATAAGTCTGGAGAAGCTTCTTTGATAGATTCAGGTGAGTTTGGTTGAGCATCGGGAGATGAATGATCGATTGGAGGAGCGTACAATTGTGGAGTTGATGGTAGAGAAGTGAGTTGTTGTTGTTCTTCTTGTACTGGAGAGGATGGACGTGATCGTGGGGAGAAAGTACCGGATCTTGGAATAGTAGTATAATTTAAGAATGGAGGATCGGGTAACGGTTTTGATGATTGGTTTACAATGTGTGAGTTTGCCAGATGGAATCTTAAAGCACCACGAGAGGCAAATCGCGTCTCACAATGAGGATGTAAACATAAAAATCTCGTTTTGATAGGATGGTGTGTACGATAATGGTTGTCAGATTCAGTAGTTGTAGTTGATACAGTGTCACAAGCAGTACATAGTAATGGTGGATAAACAGCATCGATTAAAGAAAGTAAAGAAACGTATTTGTTTTCGATAAATAACGAATTTGAATAACGTTTCATATCTTGATAATAATAATCCGATTTTTTTTCTTGTTGTTTTTTTCTTCCTCTTCGTCCTTTTATCGTATCACTCACTTTCCATTTATTCGTCGACGTCGTCATTGTTGTTATCGTCTTACGTTTCGTCGTCGTCGTCTTCGTCGTCGTCGTCTTCATACCCGTTGAAGAAAAAAATAAAAAAAAAAAGTGTGTGTAAAAAATAAAATAAAATAAAAAAAGAAAAGGAGTGAAAAAGGAATTAAAATTTTGTTGTGGTGTGTAGACGTAAGCAAAAAAAAAAAAAAAAAAAAAAAAAAAAAAAAAAAAAAAAAAAAATAGCTGGAAAAAAAAAAAAAAAGACTGTCGCTGGTCGCTGGGGGGTGGGAGAGAGTCAGGAACAGGTGGTCACAACCAAAAAGTGTGACGACGAAAATTGAGTGAACTCGCTGGTTTGATCAGCTCTTCCGCTCACTCTGTCCCACATTATCCGTTTCTCCATTCTTCCCTCATCTTGCATTCAGACTTCATCGACAGCATCAATGCCATCAATGCCATGAACTAATAAATAAACAAAAGCTTTACATAGGGATACCGGACCACTTTGCTATGGACCCTATTTTCAGCCCTGAAGAAATTCGTGTGTGTGCTTAACTGAGAGAAAGAGAACTCAAACAGGACCAATTGTTTTGTCAGAGTCAGTATAACCAAACTTCGTATGTTTCAAAGTGACGTTGCTTTAGCACGGCCCCGGATACATTTAGTTGTGATGGATGGACAGTTTAGGACCCTGAGTTATTTTACTCATTGTTCTACACATTTTTTTTTTTTTTGCCGTTCTAAGATGTCCGGAAGAGATTCATTCTGAATAGGGTACACTACTAAGCCCAACTTTTGATCCCTTGGTTCTGAACCGGGTAGACCCGACCCGTGATACGCAAGACTTTATTATTATGACAAGCCAGATGATCTACTTACTGTCGTTTCAGTTGACTTAAAACAATCTATCTATCTTACTTTGAATGATGACAGTTTTTTCTCCCGTCAGAAAGTATATATATATATATATATAAAAGAAGAAGAACAAGAATAGACTGTATGTACTAGGCCACATGTGTTTTCTCTTTCTCCATTTGGGATTCAAGGAGACAGCAAAATACATATACCCGTAATTGGCGGAGCTGACACGATTGGTGTGCCACCAACCACCAATGACGTCGGTGAAAAAAAAAATCTTTTTTTTTTTCAAGGCACATTTTTGGATGATAAAAACGAGCCAACGACTTTCTTTCTTTTCTCGGATTCATTTTCATTTTACAACAAAATGCTTCTGTGCTTAGCATCCTCTTCCTTCAAGAAGCCTACATTGGTCCGCTGTGCTTCTGTCCTTACAGCACTTCCTCCTAGTCCGAATCAGTCAAGACCTTTAGAATATCATACACCTCATATTGTCACCCCCGCCTCTGCTCCGCTGACGACTCCGTCTAACAACGCATTTAATCCGGACTACATACCGAAGAAAACAAAGGCACGACTTACTCTGACTGAACTCAGAGACGTCTTGGATACTTCCAAAATCTTATTGCAACGTTTGCAGCAAGATTATGTTGCACAAGCGGAAGACAACCGACAGCTCCAGGAACTGGCAAAAGAACAACTGGAACTGATCAAGACCCTAAAACAGAAACATCGAATCCCAATCGATGACAAGGATGAGGACTGAAATAATATCCGTTAAATTCAACAATATAACGTAATCACTAAACACATAGACTCTAGATCCCTTCCCTTTTTCTTTCCATTCCACAAGATCTTCTTTTTCTCTCTTTCTTTTATTCATTTTCCTCCGCATAGTTGATCATTTTTATTCCACAATCAAAATTTAACCCATTGGTAGTAATCTCTTCTCTTCTTTTTACTTGATACAATCTTAATACAGAGTGGGGTTTTTTGGTTTTTTTTTTTTCAGTCCGGAAATTATGGGGGACGGGGTCCCGCAAATAAAAATCAATTTTCAGGCAGTTTAGTAAAAGAAAAAAGAAATGTTTGACTAGCTGAGTATATGAATCTCTGTCAATCAGTTTATAGATTATGCAGTCCAGAACAAAGCAGCTAAGAGACTGTTATGATGCAGAGCATTCCTGATTTAGTATGTCCGAACAGTAAAAAACTGTACTAGATTTGCTGGTCCTTTTTTTTTTTTTTTTTACTTCAAGTTAATGAGGCCATTATCAGATTTTTGACGATGATGTCCGTGATCCTGAAAAGGAATCCCAGATTGGAGCTACAAATAAACGTTTCCTTCAATCTACGTATCTGGTGACCCGATGTCAGAGGATGAGAAGAGGTGGAGGACGACGACGTGGACCCCTGAGATTCCCGATGGAGGATAAGTTAGCGTGATGGACCAATCCGGATTTGCATAAACACCTGGTACTCGCCACAGCAAGTGGCGTACTTCATTACCTTGCTTCCCGAGACAACGACCCTCCGTCTTTTTGGGAAAGCCTGCATCAAGCCACCTTAGGGTTCCATAGGCAGTGGGATGATCCTTGCCTGGCTAGATTTGTACATGCGAAACTGGCTATTCGCGAGACAAATACGGCATCACAAAGAAGGCGCGCTGTCATGAGACATAGGAAAAGATGCTATAATGTACAGAAATCATGCTTTGCAATAAAGACATATTGAAAGGGGGGAAGCAATGCAAGAAACAACTGCTAAACCAGACTTCGCATAAGAGACCATCACAAAAAGGAACTCAATATGAAATATAGAGATCAGGAGCCTTTCTTTTTTTCTTTTTTTTTTTGGATTAACAGTACAAAAAGAACCGTGCAGTTCAGTACTTCGTCTCAGAATCTGTCTAGGAGTCGGTCTGTTTTTCTTTGATCCGATCTGTGGATGATTTCAGTCAACAATATCTTTGCACAGACCCGTCACAGAAAACTTCATCTCTTTCATTTCATCACGCTGAGATTATCCAGAGCACAGAGCCTTCTCAGCTATTTCAACGTTCGTCATATCCCCTTCTGTAGTCTACAGCCGTGGGATCCTATATGGAATCGACCTCAATGACTCTCAACTGTCAGTAACTTCAACCTTCAGTCAGGTACCGTGAAGATCAAAGTAAACAAAGATTATCAGTATCCATCTCATCCCGTCTTTTGCATGAGTCAAAGAAAAAAAAAATAGATCGCTGAGACAAGGCGTTGCGTTGAAATAAACGGAAACTGCCTCGGGCAAAATACGACAGCGCGCAAGAACTAGCGTTGCATTATAGAAGAATACTACTTCTCTTTTTTACCAGAGAACTTACAAGTGATGACAAGCGATATGGAAAAGTCCTTTCCAAAAAAGGGGGGTTTCTCGGCGATTGGTCTGATAAGAAATCACGGGCACTGCTGTCTGCATCCAAACACTGTCTCAATGCGGGCTATGTATTGTTATCCTTCCTTCTGGAACGGCCTGCAACATTGAAATGGAGCAACTGATGCCCAAGGGCAGATGTGTGCTTTCCCCATTTCATTACCAAATATCCTTTTATGGGTAGCTTCTGGTTTGAAAAGGGGTCAGAAGTATTCCAAAGTAAGGTATTAGACGGCGATCGGATTATCACCATCGCGCCTACTTGCATAGTAACATCGATGCACCTTCCCCCCCCTTAATGCAAAGAAAGAAATGTGAATATGAAGAAAAAAGAATCGCTCAATTTTAACATTGAATGTTTCACAAACAGCAAAAGGACACGTCTTGTTTGAAAAAAAGAAGAACGCGTCGTAAATAAATCATTTAGACTTGGACATCCGCTTACATTAAAGAGCAGAAGCATGTAGAACCAGAGGAGGAAAAAGCCTAAACAGCTGCAGAAATAAATCTGCACCCTTACATCTCTATTTCTCTCTTTTGATCTTGAGAGATCACTGTTCTTGAACATCTCAATCGGTTCTAAATCATGACAGTGAAAACCAAAAAAAAAAAAAAGAAAAAAGGGCAACTGCACCATCGAATTACTTTCCTTCCTTGTCCTCTTTTGTTTGTTGTTGTTTGATATCCAGAAAAGGAATAGTGGACCGTTCCTTGCCACAGGATATTCATGTGTGTAAATTGTTCAGCAAACTTTATTATGGTCCCAAAAAAAAAAAAGGAATTCATGCCGGCATAAGTTGTTGCCAAGCAATGGTCGTGTCACTTGAGTTCAAATGCTTGCATGTGTGTACGACACCCGCTTTTCAACTTATGCCCTTTTTGAAGATGGTAACTCCACCACTTGTTCAGCACCAGGAAACTCAGGTATGTCAAAGCCATATTGTTTTGCCAAGCTGGGTGGTACAAAACGGCCACCCAAAAAGTGTCTTCTGCCAGTGAAACACGATGCACATAGCTTTGGTGCCGTCAAGGACACCAGTACGTCAGGCTGGAACTTGACTGTTGCTGGTCCACGCTCCACATCCCATCCCGAAGGAATATCCACCGAAACAATGGGCAGCTTGGTGTCCTCAAATCCCTGAATCACTTCTTTAAAGGGCTCACGGACCTCACCCTGGAAGCTGAAGCCAAACACTGCGTCAATCACCACATCCGCCACACCCATATGAGACTGGAACGCGTCTTCAAAAACAGGGATATCCAAGTTTTTGCACTGGACCAGCAGACGCTTGGAAGAAAAATAAAATAAAAAATTTCAATAAAATAGAGCACCAATAGAAACTTTTCTTTACCTGATAAAGGTCTTTGGCAGGCTGCTTTGGATAGTAAATGTAGGGCTTGTATCCAAAATGATACAAATGACGCGCAGCAACAAGTCCTAGGTTCGCTGGTGGTTGGTACACCTAGTCTCAGTTATACACCGCGTTTCCTTACCATCACCACCATTGTTTCCTGACCCCTTCTCATGTCAACATCTTCAAGAAAAAAAAACGAGCGTATTGCCCTCACCTGGCCCAACACACACAAGCACACGTGAATAATCATGAACACTGTATGCCGTTTGAACAGACTGAGCAACACTGAGACCCGCTAGATGAGGGACACCAGTCAGTCAGTCCCACCATGCCATGACAATTGCGTCGTCATTACCTAGTTCCATAAGCTGATCTACAGAAAATCCACCTGCAGCTCCCATGAGGGTTTCATCGATAGCTTTTGCTGCAGCTTGCGTTAAGTACTACAACGATGAGAATGTCAATGAACTCTCCGTACTTCATTGCCCTCTTTTTCTGCCACCTTCACTGCCATTGTTCAACCGAACACTTTCTATGCCACCGGCAGTTCGCCTTTTTTTTTTTAAAAAAAAAATCGGTCTCTGGTCCCTGTCACAGAGCGGCATGAACACGATTTGTCACCCACTTTTATTCGGTCATTGAAATCGAAACGTGACCATTTTTCTTTATTTATCTTCGGGTTGACAAATTCGTATTGGGAAACAGTTCTTCTTTGCTCAAAGCATACTCCATAGCATCAAAATACTTCTTTATCTCCAGGAATTTTTCAGGCGAGCATTCTTCACAGCTTTGGAACACTTGCAGGAAGTTTTGCATTCTCTGTTCCAAGACTGTCTTTTGTGACGCGAAGTCCAACGTGCCATCTTCCGTGGTTTGAACAGTTGCTGTTACATGTGAGTAAGTAGACACTATTAACAGCATTATGCGTTAGAAGCTGTATGCAAGTAGTTTTCTACAATACCTTGAAGGACGTTTAGGTTGGAATTGGCACGCTGGAGGAGATACATATGTTTGCATGCTACTTGGCGCCAGACGAAGTCTCTGCAGGTGCATGCTGTCATGTTCGAATTTTCGACAGAAATATCATATGCTACGCCCTTCTGTGTGAATGATCTGACAGTATGACCCGAGACCATATCGTCAACTACAGCACTAGGTATCTGGGCAGCTGCAATCTCTCGTCGTCTTCTCTCTCTTTCTGCGGGCCCCATTCTTCCGACATTCGCGCTTACTTGTGCCGTGGTCATTTGGAAGTCGAACTCCACATCGTGTATTAAGATCAAGTCAGCAATGATCTTCTTGTGATCCGTTTGTTCTCTGCTGTATTTCCAACGTCGATTCACTTGCGAGTATTATCCCTACACGATCTAGCTACGTGGAAGAGCCATAGTTGGTTACATACGTTCAAATGTGCAAATCTGTCTTGCAGCTCGACACGTATATCTTGCTGCTGGTTTTTGTTGAATCTTACGAAAAATGATTTTCTTCCACCCTTTGCATTCTGCTTATTTTCTGGTACATTTGCACTTCATTTTGCAAAGTTTTTATCACATCATCGAGATCCAACTGTGGCAACGTTTACCTGTGTCCCAATCATTGCTGCACTACACAATCGCTTATTATCTTCAATATGGAAGATAGTTCTGCATCTACAAGCTTCTTCCAGGTTATTTTCTCTTTAAATAAAAGGGGTAGTTTCTTTTGAGACAGGACAATACTGTCCACAGAGACCAGTTTCTGACAGGAATTGTTTGTTTGTGATTAGCTGCAGGAATATCTTTCCGATCTGACGGACAAAGAACAGGATTTACTCGCACGCAGCGATCAAATATTGGCCAATAGGCTTTAAACAGTACGAAGGTTAATATGGTTTGGTGGCCAGACTGCCTGTGTAATTAATCCTGAAACGCTGGCGCCTACTGCTGAACTATAGGCGTAAGGATGATAAATTCTGAATCGCTGATTTATCATGTGCTTAAAAAGGCGAAAAATTACGTCGGCTGATCAGATTACAACACAATGAATGCCAAGTGTGACACAAGTTTGCTGCAGTTCATAACAATGAAAACTGGCAGATAAATAAACTCATTTTTTGGCAACGTCTTTTGATCTCCATCGTTTTCTTTTCCATCACCTGCTGCTTTACGCTGCCGTCGACCCATGGAACCCCTCGCTGAGGAAGGCCCGCCGAGGCAACGGCAACGACAGTGATATCGCCAATCACTTCTACCGCGAACCGATGGCAAGATAGGAAGAGTTACCAGAAAACTAAAGCTGTCCAGTTTTCTAAACGATGACTATAAATACTTACGAGTGAGTGTTCATTCCAACAAGCAATATCTTGTTAACACGCTATTGACAGGAGCAATTGCGACCTGTTGCCGAAGAATACCACGTCATGAAACGTGATGCAGTTAACCTTGTGAACCTTCATTTGCGTCGCTGGGTCGAAGGACTCGGCACAGAGAATACTTTTCAGTTCCCACCCATTACGACTAGAATATTTTGGAGTAAAGCCTACCGGTTCGCCAACAACCGAGTTAGTAGGGTGACCCGAGGCGTAGATGTTAGTACAGTATAGTTCTATCAAGATGTCTAACGGAAAGCTACGTTGTTTAGCCGGAATGGCAGATCGATCTACTCGAAACTTTCATGTCGCACTTCCATCCTCTCCGTAGGAATGTCGATGCTAATGAACGTAAGATATATATACTGCTGCCAGCTGCTCATATGCATCGATTATTCCTAAAAATATACGTAATAGCCTTTTACGAGATCGTAGAAGTTCAAGGAGTGTACGGTTCATTTGCAGATACTTTTCCCGCTCAAATAATTCAAAGTACTTTGATGATCATATTATCAATACCCCACAATCATTCATAATTTGCACCAATAGATGTAAAACGACATTTGGTGGTCAATGTCCCTATATTTCTGAAAATGGTCTTCCGCGCGTACTTTGTCCATCTGAAGGAACAGTTTGGAGGGAACCTCCCCGGTGGCGGCCCCGCTCACCATGGTAAATAAACTCTGTTCAAAGGTCCAGTGATCTCATATCTATCATTTATAGCTGATGTAGCTGTAGCAAACGTTCTCAACCATGAACCATTGCAGGATAACGTATGGGAAGATATGCCTCGTCGAGCAGAAGTGGCAGAGTTTTACCGGTAAGTACGACGGACTAACTGTGTGTAATTGATTAACATCTATGCCGCTCTCATAGTATCCAGCATGAACTTTACGAACGTCATATGGCTGGTGTGGAAATCCGTGATTTGGATCCAGAAGACGACGAAGCTGTTCCGCTCATGCCGGGTATTGTTCAGTATATATATCACTTGCATCATTACAGTACGGAATATAACGGGAAAGTCTGGTCTTTACTTCCGATAACCGACCATCAGATTGGCCATTTTCCTATATTCACGAGAGTGCTGTGGTATCTACTGCGAGACGCTTACTTAGCAAATCAGCACGTACCCGAGCGCTTTCTGGTAACAGAGTTTGAGCAATATATACAACTAATGATTTTCATTCTAGTGCCCACAACGAGGTCCAGTGCGAAGGACATACATGCCTTAACAACAATTCGAGAATCGTTGCCGCGACAGCGAGTGGAAAGAGGCACTTTGGGAAGAAATTTTTAATATTGATAAATGCCAAGCGAAACGTCGACGATTTGATCCTGAACGTAAGCAATATTCTGTTTTAAGTCCATCGTCCAAATGATTTTGTTTTTCGAAGATGATCAACCAGAAGTGCAGTTGGAGTTTGCCTATTACTTGCAAACCGATGGAGTGTCTGTCTCTGTACAATTTGACCGACGACGCTCAGGTACGCCAACGGAAGGTCTCCAATAACTCACTGTGTTTCATTAGAACGTTACCCATCTTCGAAGCGAGATTTCCGACTTCTTCCTCGAGAGATGGATCTGAGTGATTGGCAAAGAGGTATATCACCTCAACAAAGAGCCTCGTGGGCTAGACCATGGATGAAGACAGACTGGCTCATTCCAGGATCATCAGCGTAGATCCAGGTATAAGCCAAGTAGCTATTCTCTTGCTATACTAAAATTTTGACAGGGATCCGATCAATGTTCACAGCCGTAGATACAAATGAAGCTATGGATACTCCCGAGCTTCGCAGCGCTCATTCTGCCACGATCAGTAACAAAGAGTACCAGTAAGTTACAAATGTCCCCTTATTGTTGAGCTAATCTTGGTATCCATAGACTGCGGTCGATGTTTTCATGGTCGAAGCAGAATGAACTGAAATCTAGGACCGCGGCAGAAATACAGCCTCAGTACGACTTATTGACGAACAACCCTCCCACCGTTATGAGCATGCAAGGATTTCAGCGATATATCACTGCCTTGAGCATCATTCATAACACGTAAGAAGAAAACGCATGAAATCAATTCTGTTAATTCCTTATTAGGCTCCATAACTTCAACAAAAGCTATCGACATCGAGAAAATCGACTCCTTTTCTACTCTGCCAGGCAGAGCACTCTCGACGTGCTGGCTGATCGCATTGCCAATTGGACACCCCGACACGTAAGTCTCTAAAGATTTCACATTATACTAACTTATCTACAAAAGCCGGACGTACGACCACACTACAAGTCGACCCCATCATCGCGGAAGCATCGCCGTCGTAAGGCCCGCCGACAACATCCTCGCCCGGAACAGCCAGCAATCATTGCGTATGGTGACGCGGATTTGCGACCTACAATGCGGGGCCAGGGTCCAGTTCCAGTGAAGGTGAGCATTTACAAGTTCTTATAGACAAGTCTCACGCATTCCAAATACTAGACATTCCGGCAAGTTCTCGCAAGGCACGCTCTCGTTGTTCTGGTCGATGAATACAACGCTAGCAAGGTGTGTTCAAACTGCGGCCATGACACGGAACAGTTTCGAGCACCAACAGCACGATGTCCACACGAGTATGTATCAAACCGCTGGAAATGTTCGAAAATTGACTTCATCAATAGAACCAAAGTAGTTCGGTTTGTCGGGGCTGGGAGAGCCAAACGATATTGTCTTAATGAGAACGAACGAACGATGCATCCGACATCACAATGCCCAGAGCTTCAACCATTAGGCAAGTAAATATCAGGCTGCATACTTGTTACTCTAACTGGATCTTTTAATATAGCCATTACAGATAATCGCAGCAGCGTGTATCCGATCAAGGTGTACCACCACCATCAGTTGGGACAAGCTGCTGATGATCAAGCTCTCAGACCATTAGTAAGTGTTCTTATATCTGTTGTTCTGTTCTCATTAAATGTATAGTTCTGGAACCGTGATGTGAACGCGGGAAGAAACATGAGAAGAATTTAGTTGCCTACATGGAAAATGGACATCAGCTAGAGTCAAGACCCCTCTCATTACAACGACCGCAGCAGCAACAACAACCGCCCCATATCGGGGCTAGGCAGTAAGGAACTGCCAACAAGCCTCTCGTTAGGCACCTGGTGTGCTGTCTTCGGGCAGGTAGGAATTGCTGTCACGTGGAAAAGAAACTTACGTCATACTTCTCGGTGACTTAAGTGCACTGGGTGAAGGAAAGGACCAATCATCAGCCTTCTTCTTACTGCGTGACTACAACGGCCTATGGTGCGCTGTTTTGAAGTCAGTTAATAGTGCAAGAAACTTAAAAATCGTACCCCTAGACAATGACGTATGGTATTAAAAATGGTATCCAGTATAGAATCGACTGAAGAATTTTGTCGGGCACCCCTCGGGCACTCCTCCCCCACAATATTTTAGTCACCGCTGTAGGTGTCCGAGAGCAGGAGTGTCCAAAGTGGAGTGCCCAAGAGTGGGAGTTATCAACGAAGTCCGAGTCTCAAATTGTCATCTTGGAATTCTTTTGCTGATTTGAGCATGCATATCTCTTGAAATACCATATAATTATAGAGATGTCCAGCGAATAGCAATACACCTAAATTATGCTGATCTTGTACATCCTCCTTAATCCATTATACGCTCTATAGTTCAAGTACAGTAACTTCGCAAAGATGCTGTCGCACTTGACATACTGTAATTATAAGAAATGCTTCATATACTATATTTACACGATGTTGTTTTCGTTTCTCATACCATCAGCACTTCATCCTCAGATCCCTACCTGACATACTCAGACATCTATATAAGGGCAGGAGGATGTCCAGAAGTTTTTGTAGATATGAAATCGTTTTCCGAAGTGAAAGATGACGAATAAATATGCAACATCTGAGCGGCGGCCGATGTTCTAAGGAATATGGTTGATTGAAATGATCGCTGCTGTACGATAGTACAAACGTTCCTAAAGAGGACGCACTCATTTTATTTAGATAGGGTCTTTTGGAAGAGATGGGTGTGATGTGCGAACATGCAGCATTCACTCAAGTTTCTGACATTCTGAGAGATACGACCATTCTCCCATGGGATCGAAATAGGTGCACCACAGTTCGCTTATAGATATGGTAGTTAAGTCATTCAATGGTGTGATTGGCGGCTTTTAAATCCTTGAACGATATTAGTCGGCAAAATTGGCTATAGATCACAGTACAGGTGCCGTACTTACAAGTTGTTAATGCCCATGGCAATACGCTTTTTGCCATAGCTGAGATTGGAATACATGTTGGTCAAGGCCATGATGACGCGCTCGCGGCCTAGGGTCATGGATTGACTGAATTACTTGATGCAGATATTGACAGCCATGTAATCATTTTGACCAAACTCAAGGTTGCGCATCAGATCAGAGGCAAGCGTGTCACCCAAGCGTTTTGGCAGGTCGAGCGTAAAGAGCTTCTCCGCGAGGTACTGTGCTGATTCTTGCATACGACAAGGACATTCATGAAGGCCGCCAGCTCGTGGATGTATGATTCCAGTGGCAGAGTTGTGTGCTACTCAGCCATATCGTGAAACGCCTGCTGGTTTCGCTTGAAAAATGATGCAACGTTCTTGTCGTCGACAACCATGGTTCCGCTATTGTGTCGTCATCGATAGTGGCTCTAGAGATTGTCACACTATTGCTTCCCAGCTCTAGATGGACATCATGCTCAATCGAGGTGGCAAGTGTGGTAGGACGGCTGGCAGTGGCTGTGGTGGGGACAGTATGACTTGCAATGACTGCAGTGGTGACGGTACAGTGGTCGCTCGATATAATGATATCCTCGGTGGAAAGGAAATTCATCACTATATCGAGAATATCGTTTAAGCAGCCATGCAAAATTTATAGCCTACCGATTCTGTTCCACAAAAAAAAATATCATAAATACCGAGAATATCGCTATATCGAATGTCGTTATATCGAGCGACCACTGTATCATGAGGTTCTGATGTACGCTGGATGCTGTCGCAGTTGCTTGCGATGACTCGATCTTGTTGCTTGTTGCGTTATCCATGAGTTTTGAGATTGCCATTGACATCTTCTGCAGGATGAGTTCGTCCAATCGTGATTCCCAGTATCGCATATAGTCAGCCGATGACTTGTAAGATTTGTAGTCCTCCTTTATATTGGTATTGCGATCGCCCTTTGGTCGAGAAATGCTTGTTTAAAACGTATTCAAATCGATGTTGAGCACGCTCGCGGTTCGAGACAGTCAAAGAATTCGCAATCAGCTCTATCCAAACACCGTTCGCTCTTCAGTGGAACAGGTTAGAGCATTTGTTGACACTTTTTGTCGTTTTGTTTGACGCATGCTGGAAGGAAAAAGAAATACAAAAGAAGTGCGTGTTTATTGTGAGCCAGTCAAAGTTTGTTGTTGTCTTTTTTTCTCATCTCTCTTCCGTTCGGCATTTTTGCTTTCAAAGGTAAATCTGCAAGAGAAAGGTTTGGAGGACAATGTGAAGTTGCGGTGTATTGGTAGCTCAGGAAAGCTTGCTGGAGATATGTTTATTTCCTATTGTTGGTAGGACTGGAGGCGAACGTGCAATGCCTACCAGTGTTTGAGTCGTCTTTGACGGACAATCATGCGGGTTCCTCCATTTCCTAAGCCTTTCCCGAACAGTCTCAGTTTGATGATGTGATGAACGCTTACTATTTATCTTTTTTTTTATTGTGTAACTGCTATATCCTGATCCCACCTAATGAGACAACAACACGTCATGCTGAGGTGGGCAAGTAGCGCCCGGATGTTGTCGTTTGCGAAAAACCACAGATGGACTTTAAGTGTAGCGTTTGCTTTGGCGAGGATGAATAAGAGGATGAACAAGAAGAACGAACAACAGTTAACTATCCTACGTCAGCCACACAATAAATGGATATTTCATTCGTATCAAGCTTTGCAGGTATCCTTTGCTTTTACGTTCTAATAAACGTTATGGGAAAAAACCCGGAACTCTTTATATGGTTTTACGGCAGTGTAAGATTGCTCAGTCTTTGTTCTAAATGGACTTTGCGCTGAAGCAGTTCCCTTGCGGTCATACAATATTAAGACGTGTATACGATGTTTTCCCATGTTGCATTCATGCCAGAGATAGAGTTACTTTGTGTTATGCAAAGGGCGCGGCACCGATATTGTTCTCCTGTCTCTCATAAAGCCCAATTCAGATAATGAGACGTGACAAGTATTTAAGAGAATCCTATCTTCCTTTTTCTTTGGCTTTGTCGTCATTGGTATATCCGGGTAAGGATGTCAGTTCCTTACGTGCAGGTTAATTCATAAACCATAATTACATTCGAATTAAATAAACTGGCATTTGAATACCCTTCCATTTGCCAATTATGAATGTCTCTTTATGCCGCTCGAATAAATGTTGCTTCCGCCGAAAGATCAATCCCATTTAAGTGAGAAGTCATGTTAAACGACGCGCTGTGGTAGGTGGTCAGATAGAAGGTAATAATAAGGTCAGACAAGTAAATCTTTCGACGCTCTTAGCGAGAAAAATAAGAAAGAGGATACTTGATCAGTATATAGCGTTCTACCCTATTTATGTACAAGGTATCAAAGTAGAGCACATGGAAGGTCCACGGTTCGGTAAAACATGTCCGCTCGGGTGTTTTAACAAATGTTCTAGGTGTCATTTCCCACCGTGATCTTGGCTCTGGCGGGATCATCCTTTTCTAGTCTTTAATTTGGCCCAGTTCGTCGACCTTAAGTTCCACACTAATTATAAATGACTCAATGGGTTCATTTTATTATGTCTGCATCAATATGACCTTTACAGTAGAATGTATCTGCCTATAGTACATACACGCTCAGATTTTCCTTGGAATGATCTCGCTTCCTCATATATGTAGAATTCACTCGATCCACGCTTATGTTTATTGTAACGCGTAACCTCTTTTATCGCTCACATCCATTTCGGTTAAACCGTTCGTCTCAACTCTGTCTGTCTTTTCTTCAAGGTATTCTGCCTAGTTTGTCTTCGGTGACTGTTACACTACACCAAATGTCACTTCCCCTTACGTCTGCCCGTTACAAGCGCAATAGATACTTGTTCCATTTTATTCCTACTCATTCTAACTGCAAATGCTGTTCGTTTTACAGGTAACTTGGACGCAAGTCTCCTTCATCGGGTCTAAATCGCGACAGGAGAGTAATATTCTGGAAACGGAATGAGTGTTGCACGAGTATTAAACTGACAGGTTCGCGTTGTTTTGGTCACGACAATACAAACCATTAGTTGCAGTTCTGCTTTGTTAAGTCGATGATCCATCTAGGAGAAAACATATAACAAACATCAAAGCGGTCGGTTTTTCACCAGGTAGTGAAACAATGACCTGAAAGTAACGCAACAAGTTCTTTCTGCAGGTTCCAAAAGAGGAAGTTATTGATGGACAAACAAGCACCATCCATTAGAAGAAGTGTGTTTTTTCTAACTGATAACTGTGTCGGTACATTTGGAGGGGGACACAGCAGACAATCTCTCGAGCATACCATGGGAGAGAGCGGTAGTGGAAGGAGCAGATAGATAGCGTCTTGCATCCGTCATCCTGAGGTAACCTGCGTGCAGCTATATAAGGAATTGAGGAATGAGAAAAGTTTATTCCTGGTATCGGTTAGATGGGCACGAATTCGAACGATAAAGGTGGCTCGAAGTTCCGTAGATGCATCTCGGACGTCATGCGGATTTTTAAAAATGCGGTTCTTTGGCAGCAAGGCAAGCTATCGCGTCCGAAAAGGAATTCTGTTTCGTCCAGTGACATGACGGACACCAATACGATCAAGATTCTCGTCGCTACCGACAATCATGTCGGGTACCTCGAGAAGGATCCTATCCGTGGCTCTGATTCATTTGACAGTTTCGAGGAAGTTTTAGAGTTGGCGCAGCAACATAAGGTCGACATGATCCTGCTGGCAGGAGATCTATTTCACCACAATCGACCATCGCTGTCATGTCTTTATAACGTTATGCGTTTGATAAGAAAACACTGTCTCGGTGACAAACCAAGCCAGCTTGTGATTGCGAGCGATCAGTCTATCAACTTCGACGACGACTTTTGTACGGCGAATTTCCTGGATCCTAACATCAACATCAGTTACCCAATTTTTTCGATCCATGGCAATCATGATGATCCTGTTGGTATAGGAAGCATGTCAGCACTAAGTGTTTTGCAAGTGGCAGGTCTGGTTAACTACTTCGGCAAACATCCAAATCTAGATGATATTACACTCTATCCGATACTTTTACAAAAGGGCACTACACGCGTGGCTCTTTACGGTATTGGTAACGTACGTGATGAAAGGCTCCATCGTATCTGGCGAGGTGGACATGTTACGTGCGTACGACCAGTGGATGACAATTGGCAGGATATCTTCAACTTGTTTGTCCTGCATCAAAACCGTGTGAAACACGGGCCAACATCGTATATCCCGGAGGAATTTATTTCGGATTTTTTTGATCTTGTTGTATGGGGCCATGAACATGAATGTAGAATTGATCCCGAAATATCCTCAAATACACGTATCACACAGCCAGGTTCCTCGATTGCAACCAGCTTGTCAGAAGGGGAAGCTATTCGCAAACATGTCGGATTACTCAAAATTACGGGACAGGATTACCAACTGGAGAAAATCCCACTGCGTACAGTGCGTCCATTTCAATTCACTACTGTCTGTCTATCTGATGTCAAAGACGTCTCGCTTTCCGATGCTAAAGAATGTCAGGACTATCTGGTTGGTGTCGTAGAAACACTGATTGAAAGAGCAAAAGCAGAATGGGAAGGTCATTCTTCACAATCCCAAACCATGCCTCTCTGTCTGATCCGTGTTCGTGTGGATTACAGCGGCGGTTTCGAAACATTCAATACGCGTCAATTTGGTCAAAGGTTCACAGATCGTGTAGCCAATCCAGACGATATCATCCAGTTCCAGCGCAGGAAGCCTACGGTAAAGGATGCGAGAAATACAGCACTGAAAGATAGCGTCAGCGACCTGTTGTCCGCAGTACCCGAACGTTTAGACCGTTACAAGGTAGATGATGTTGTTGCCCAGATTATCGGAAGCGATCTCTCGATGTTACCTGAAAATGAACTGAACAATGCCTTGCAAGATTTTGTGGAGAAAGGCAACCAAGATTCGATCACGGATCTCGTCGATCGTTCCTTTGATCACATGTTACGTACCGTCGCTGCACGACCCCCAGATACAGTAGAGGAGGTCAACGATGAGACGATCAAACGTCGTATCGCAGCAGTAAAAGAAGAACGCTCGGCTGCATATGCTCATGAACAGATCGGCAGACGTCATACGCCAACGGATCCATCCGCTGCAGGTTCGAAACGGACTCACGCGGAGGACGAAGACCACAACACAGCAACAACTAGCAGTAGCAGTCGTAGACGAGGGCGTGCCAGGGGAAAGTCGGGCGGTACAACAAGAGGTCGTGGCCGAGGAAGAGGAGCTCATACGTCAATCACAGCCATGGATGATAATGACCCATTCAGTGACGATTTTATCTAACGTAATGGAGGCTCACAGCTACCGCCAAGAAAATTCAAAAGATCATGAGAGACGAAGCTATGCAAAGTTTATGCAGCACGTGCTCTTGCCACGCTATACCATTCAAGACTGACATGACGCTACTTCTCCTTGGTTCCACAGTACTAATCGAAATTGGATAACCTCATTGTTATTTTTTTTCTTCATTTCCTTTCAATTCGCGAATAAGAGATATGCATTTTCTTTTCTTAAAACAATTTACAAGCCCCTTTGTTTGACTAGAAAACGTCATGCGTTCTTCGTTCTGCATGACTACCTCCTATGTTTGATGTTGTTATAGCAGACCTGTTTACTCTCAATCTAAATGACTTTCCTTCTGGTATCTGATTTATCTGCTCTTTCCGTTTCGAAGGGTTAGCACTATGTCCTCCGAGGGCACGTGAATAAGCTCTTTTATATGACCGATCAAAAAGACGATAATAGAACTCTATCAATTACTCGAAAAAGGTCACCATACAGATCCAACGGTTGACGTGTCGAACAGTTTAGTCTTTGAACATACGACAAAGCTGATCGCGCTATTCAACGGGTAGAGTACGCTTGAATGGGTAGGAATGACGTTGCTATGAAGGAACATATGCGCAAAGACGGTCCCAGATAAATGAGAGTTTCCTAGGGCAGTATTTCATCTCTACTGGAATTATATTTTCGCAAATACCGTATGGTCTTTCAACAACAAAAAAGAATGACAACATATTCATCTGATTTCTAAAGAAGTTTCTATTACAATAACCTTATTATCAAAGTATTTTGAACAACCAGATTCATGAATGATATGAAAGGAATGACTGGCGATCCACTGGCTGTTTTCTCCATTTCGTTCACCCATCGTGTGCTAGTAGTTAGCGGTTGTGCCTATGTGCTGATGCTGGAAAGAGAATGCAACGTAACATGTTTCTCTAGACGTAGCGGTTTACTCTCGCATCCTTTGATATTTCGAGTTCCGGTGCTTGGTTACGCGTTGTATGAATCCACATGTCACCTTATCCCGTATCATTTTTGTTGGATTCTATTGCGCTGTCTTTCACTGTATTCATTTTGAGGTAACTTGTAAGCTCGTCCTCCGATATATCATTCTCGTCTAATTCCTCACGATCCATATCATCTGCCTTCCGCTTTGTTCCTCGTAGAAAGGTTTGTAATTCGGCTCGAATCTGTGGAACTGTCATATCCTGAACAACGGATTTCGGGTATTTGGTAAGTAGAATGTATATGCAGCGCGTTTCGGTATCCAGCGAGGAAGGATCACCATGATCGCGACGACAATCTTCTGCTGTTTTGATCTGTAATGCACGTTGTTCTCTCATTTTCTGTGCGCGCTGGAATCCTGGAGGTGCTTTGGTCGGTACCTGGACGGCACTGGAGAATTCCGCACCATACTTTAGGATATCTTGCAACTGTGCACACACATTACTCCTTGACAGCGTACAATGTGTAAACATGGGTAATTTTTTGGCGTAGTCGCAAATCATATCGAGCACCTGCAAGTACTGTTCCCGTAGCGTTCGCGGCCAGCGCGATACTTTGGAAGCAAATATTTTCCAGTCTATTTGATCAGGGTAAGGACTCTTGCGCTCTCGGCGTTTCGTCGTCAATCTCGTGTTCGTCTGCTGGCTGATAGCAGCGATGAGGATGCAGATAGCAATAAATGGTCGAAGAATCTTTCCTGATGCAAGGTCATATTCCTTCAACAGGTTGACAAGCTGTTCAGTTGTTTTCCTCAGTAATGGTCGGTCGAGCTGTTTAAAGCCTTTGGACAAAATATCCTCGATATCGGACATCACTACGTTGATTTGTTGCGTGGTATTAACCTCCGGTTGTGACACGGGCAAAGCAGCTTGAATATCGAAATATATCTTGAATATTTTGCTGCGATCCAAGTCAAACTCGGCATCGATATAATCAGCAAGATCTAAACCTTTGGTTTGACCTTCGGATCCGATATAGAGGAGACATACAGCCGTCTCGTGAGGCATCCGGATGAATGGCTGGACTTGTCTAAACTTATTCAACCAGTAGATCGCTGCTTCCACGTCTGTTTCTGAGAGGTGTAGATGCCTGCCGTAACGTTCAATGTATGATTTGCAACTATCATTCTGATTTTACTGAGTTAATGATTTCTCATCGATGTGATTCTACATACCTTGACCTGTTGAGCGGCATTAATCAACGTTGATCCTTGAAATCCATGGGTAATCAGATTATCTTCATTCAAAATCAATCCACAATCTCTGCAGTAACGTTCTCCTCCTTCCAACTGTGTACGGGTTGAGCCACAGGATTGGCATACTACAGCCATGATTACAGATCGATGAGAGGGAACAACAGAGCAGCCGCCGAGACTCGCCGTAAGCTGTCCTTAAAAGCGGACTTTTTATCTTCTATTTGTATGGTGAGGTTTTGTGTGTGCTCCAAGAGATAGTAGGAAAAACTCCATTATATGCTATCGTTTTTCAACAAAAGTGCATCAGACTAGAAGTATTGTAGCAAGGAGGACACGGCCCCGGCCATGGTTTGCTTAAGAATTACAGCACATAAAGCTGTTGATGCAGCGATATTGAACAAAAAACTCAGACAGCAATGTACTAGAAAAAAAATGCAATGCAACATGTTGCCGAGGATGCTATGTACCGACTAGTCAAACCTGCTTTTACGGAGAAAAATACTAGCGATGAACAGCTCGATTGGCTGAATAGTGGCTCCTCACCAAGGGTAGAGATTATGTAAGCAGGTCGAGCATAAGCGGATTTTGTCTACTACTACACCATTCTCGTTTGTTTGCCTGTTGTCGGCATCTGGCTATGCCTTATTCGCTCTGAAAGATATACTCACGGCCACGTCTTTGTTTACAATTGGAAACGGAAATCAGCCCCGTTTCACCGTCGACTCCAATTTGTAGGGTCAGCTATTGTAAACGCCTATTCCCTGCACGACCATTTCGCCAGTAACGGAGGAATGCTACTCAGTGCCATCTTATGTAGCCTGCTTCCCGTGTCAGTCGAGTCTCGAACCAGTTTCAGTAACTACAACATCCGATCTCTGCGCCACCTTCGTACAAATAGACTTATTCTAGATGAATTGCGATTGGAACATTGATTTAGCGACACCTGAAGGACACTGTTTCCAATGCATTGTATAAATAGGATAAAGTATTGGGTTTAAGAGGACACTATTTCTCTCACCTTCCAATTAGAAAGAACGACAGTAGTGTTAAAATGTCAATGCAAAATATCCTCGATTTTAGGATGAACCATTCTTTCTTCGCAGTTACGCAATATTTGTACTCGAGGATAAGAGGTCAACTATGGAAACGGTTCTCGCCTATATGACGTTACGGCTTGCAACCACAAAAATCTATAACACAGACACTGCAAAGCTAGGTAAAGTAGACAGTGTATCACTCTCGTTACCGCAAGCTCATAGGTGGCTACGACTGCTCCACAAGGGCATGTACTTTCATCTTGGAAGGTGTCGGAATCTCTTCCACTCTCGCCAGGACAAGAATGGCTCGAATTTTTATCACAAGATCATCTGTGTGCATACTTTGAGATCATCGTTTAGATTCTTCTCAGTCAATGGGGATACAAGTATCTGCTAAATAGTTGTTCACACCGAAGGAAACGTTTCTGCATTGACTTCACCAGATTCACGCCATTTGGAAGAGCATGTGGATCACGCGAAATAGCTCATCTTTCTACCGCAAAAGTACACGGTATGATCCTCATATATCCGTTTATCACGGGCGCAAATCTCTTGTAACAATGCAACGAGGCTTGTCGAGACCATACAGGTAGCCTTCTTCTTCTTTCCATACTGCCACCAGATAGCTCATCAGAATTTTTGACATGACAAGGGAACATGAACGAAAAAAGAAAAATTTCTCATGCGTTTCCATTGTGCATATCGAACCTTCCTTTGTTTCCCATACTACACTGCTTATCAAATTTTTTCAAACTCAGAATGTTGCGAGTAAACGACAAAGATGGGTTGACCGATGTATAACAGTAAAAACGGTTGTACTATCGTTTCAGACAGTTGCTCAATGTTAAGCAGTAAGACCATTTAACCAAATAAGATTTTCTTGTGCGATGAAAAGAGGGGAGCGTGTGCGGCGCGAAACTCTAAGGAATTGCCTGTTAAGTCCATCCGTTACAGGATCCAGTGTCTAAAGTGGTTCTGGAAGCCGAGCGGTGTCCCGAGTCAATCAGTTTACATCAAAGCTGTTTAGACTATATGGAGCAACGTCATCATGAAAGAAATAGACTTTAGCTAGATTTTCTTGGCCACATGGACTCATAGCATTTCATGGTGCGAACTGTAGATATCTAAAATGACGCGTGATGCAAATGTCCAAAAGCTTGTGATTTTTTGGGAAAAGCAGATGTCACTCACATCTTTTCGCGTTGAAAGAAAAAAAAGCGTGGGAGATGCTCGTTCGTCCCAAAAGAAAAAAAGGAAAAAGAGACACCGGGCCGCCATCCCCAACAGTCATTACTGCAACAACAACAATAACAACAAGCCATCCAAGCCGACCAGCTTAGTATGTTTGTTCACTGATTCTAAGAATTCGGTAAGTATCCTCCAACAATCACGAGCATTTCTTTGTCTTATCAAATGCACATTAAAGGATGTGAGCCTAACTACGGATCACCTTCGGATACAACCATCCGAACCTTCCGGTATCAATACTCTATTTCTGCAGTTCAAAATAAACTGTTTATTTATTTATTTATTTTTGTTAAGACAAACTACTAGAAATAAGGTTTATATTATAAAGTTTTTTTTTTCTTTTGTGTGTCGTGGGTTGATGGCAGAAGTCATGACTTCTTATTCTGCCCAAAAAGCACATGAAAACGCAAAGCCTGCTTGAGAGCGACATGTGCAGCGAGAATAGATTTTGTGCGCGTTATGTACATAATAAGTGTTGTGTTTTGCGTAGGGTGATTGGTTATGTACATGGAAAGATGTAGTACGTTGTGCGTGTACATGCATGTCTGTGTATGTCAATTTTTAGTACGCTTTGAAAAGCTTCCCGAACCGCCGATGGGTAGCATGCACCTCGGAAGGCTTTTTGAAGGGACGCGCGATATGCTTCTTGAACTTTTGTAACAAACTGGACCATGGTTTGGATTTGATCATCGGTTTTTTGGAAGGCGCCGGTTCGTCATCATTACCAACAACAGTTGGTGAAACAGGTTCAAAAGTCATACCGAGGGATGTTGTGTATTCATCGTGGATGAACGAACTCATGCGTGATGTTGTATTGGAATCCAGTAACACAGGATTTTCGGAAATAACGGGATGGGCTGGTGAAGGCATACCACCATCGTTTGAAAATTTGAAATTTTCGCGATTCTCTTCGGGTAGCGCAAAAGAAGCCTGGAACAAATCGTCTTTCCAGCTCCAGGACTTTTCGTCTTGTGTTGTTGTTTGTTGTTGACGGAGAGGGGTGAGGTTATCTTGCATATTGTGTTGCATATCGTTTTCTACCAAATCCAAGGCACCTCTTAATGCGGCTCGTAAGTCTTGTTGCTGGGTTACGGGTGGCGGCGACGACGAAACAGGCTTCTTCATGTTTGACAGGACGAGAATCAAGGCTTGGTCATCTTGTTTATGAGTAAACAAAGACGGGTATTTCCACATGGTTTTCTCATCCGCAAGATCATCCGCAACTGGCTCAAGTTTGCATAGATCGGTGAGAGACTGGATAGGTGTAAACGATTTTTCGAGCACTGTGCTATAGTAATCGTGTAGTGCCCAATCTACAGGTTCAGGTAATTTGGTAGTGGTGCTTGCCGAAAGCTTTGGTTCATTGTTGTCGGATGGGAACACAATATCACTGGCGAGAAAATCAACTGCCATTACACAAGACAATGAGAGGATGTGAAAGAAAGAAAATTAAAAAGGTAGAGAAAAAGTGTATATATAGCGGAAGGAAATTGAAACAAGGGGGTGTTTGAGGGTAAATCCGTTTGGAGAAGGGAAAAAAGAAAAAAAGAAAATGTGGTGGCCTTATATGTGTCAAGAGTCAGTTTAACGATCGACGTCGGACAGCAACGTTTAACGAGCGAGTCAAAAAGGAAATTCAAAAACAAGTCTTTTTTTCCGGACACCCATTACCGATGCTCCCGATACAGCAAGGCTATGCTGGTGCTACGAGCTTCATTGTTTGACCGTGCTACCTTGTGCATGTAGTTGAACCCCGACTTCGGTTGCTCGCCGAAGTGCTACACTGACACCTACTTCTGTACACATGATCTCGGGCGTGGTGTTGTGCGTCTTTTTATTATTATTATCGGCATGCAGCCGAAGAAGAAAACCTGCTGGTGTTTTTTCACTTTTTATTTGTCATGCATTTCAATCTCTATCGTGAGGATGCGAAACAGTTCATTCGTTTTACGAGACAAAGTTTAAGAGACATTAGAGGCAACCTTATTTCCAAACTGGTGGTTCCCGTTCTTTTTTTCCTTTTTATGGTCTTTCAAGATGAAGCAGTAGTACTAGGGCTACACAGCTGTTTTGTTTGCATCGTCCAATAAACCTATGGAAAGAAAGGAAAGTATAAGTAATCAAGTTGCATAACAACCAACGGTCGCCAACCTATAAGCATCCTGCAGCGGAAAGTAAAAAAGGGGGTGAAAAAAGTGAAAGCGTGACATCGATGCGTCTGAATAAGGCAGAAAACTTTGATGATTTGATGAAACCATCCCACACGGAGTTGATGTTTATACAAGCATACATGAACAATGCAATATATGGCAAAGCCGTCAAAGTGAAAAAAGAGTAAAGGCGAGTCGTTGCCTTCCTTTTTGGACCTTGAATAATAACCCCTCCACTGTTTCAACGTCATTTCTTTCTTCGTGTTTGATGATGGAGATTGTCACCGATGGTATTCTCCTGTAATGTTTTGAGTTGAAACCATTTATTTTGAAACAAAAGTTTATACGGAAGAGGAAGATGGAAGCTGTTTAGTAATGTACAGCGAAAGAGGATAGCCAGCAAATAGGAATAAGATGGCACCAACGATGATAGCAATTGTCAAAGTGTTGCACACGCCACGCCGGGACGGCCTTGCTTTAATTTTGGTATGAAACTCTGGATTTTTAATGAGTTGTTGATTTGGTAACACCCCAGTGCTAATAGAGGAAGACGTAAACAGATACTGCTGTGCCGCTAGCCGACTGATCTTGGAAGGTGTTGACAGGACGGAAAAGTAAGAGTCGGTGTGAACTCTACTATATTTTTCCGTCAATTTATTATCTACCAGAGTCTGGCTAGAAAAGTCCGTCAAATTGGATTCATTCATCTGCGAGGAGCTTCGTAGTTCATTCTGCATCGAGATTTCTTTGATACTATCTCCATCGCACCTGCTCATATCGAGAATGGTAGCCAACGCCTGAATCCGTGGTGATCGCGGAAGACTCCGGGTTTTTGATGAGACCCTTGCTTCTGACGGATAAGCAACGGAAGCGTGCGCACTTCCTAACCCACAATCCGATATCCGGTCCGTCGTTGTTGTTGTCGCTGTTCCTGTCGTGTCATTGTCAGGTACTGTGGCTAATTCAAAAATTGGTGTTATGCATTCAGAAATCACCTCTCCCCAAAACAAACCAGCTTACCCGCTGATGAATCGCTGTCGCCGTTGCTACGGACATCCGGAATTTCGTGATGATCCTTTTCTGATAAGCTATGATTTTCCTGCATGGTTTCCGAATCTGTGTGCATTAATACGATGAACTCTCTTTTTGTTCTCGTGTGTGTGTGTGTGTGTGTGTGTGTGTATACTGTGCGTAATGTGCGTATGTAGGTGCGTGCGTGTGTGTGTATATGTGTATGGGTGTATGTATGACAAAAAATATCTGCGATTAGATGTGTGATGATCGACAATAGAACAGTAGAACGTGTAACATGGGCTAAGAAAACAACTGAAAGAAAAGATGGAGAGAGAATCGTACGTATGAATATGTGTAATGAGCTACATGAGAAGATCACAGAGAGATATGTTGCTGTACTATTTGTTAATTATCCCCTTGTCCCTTGGTTTAATATCCCTGTTTTCAGTTAAGGAGAACCCTTTTTTTCTTTGGTTGAATAGAGTATCACTATTCCACGTCTTTACAGTGTCACCTGAAAATGCCAGTGTTTCCGTGATTCAAAATCAAAAATGAATAATAAAAGCATGTCATTTTTCGGATGGGATCATCTGAGAGGGTCATCACATGCGACTCTTAGTTTGCAAAAGGTAGATGAAGATTTCGATATATAGATTAAAAAAAAAAGAGGAGCGTCTTATGTAGAAAACAGTTTTTATTTCTGCCAGCAGCTTGGAAAAACACGGAGGTGAAAAAAGGATCAAACAAAGACAACACACCATTTTGACAATAAACGCTTGTGAAGAGTACCTACACATGGTTCAACGAATTATATTACGGGCAACGTATACTACCAACCACACCGTCGTTTGTGAACTGTTGTACTGAATTGTCCTATGCCGTTTTCCTTTTTCTTTTGCCTCCGTAGCATGGGAGAGTCAACATAGATTAGGCACTCACATTGCCTGTCCTTGCTGCAATATTCATTGAGGCATGCAAGCACTATAACTTGTGCATCCAAATGACTTCATCCAACAAATCGGTATTGTATCAAAAATCCTTGAACGTTGCACAAAAACTATTAGTTTCCCCAGAACCAACTCGATGGGTAGGCACGCTTTGACTATACGCGTGTGTGTGGTACAACGCGGCGTCTCCGAACATCCTTCAGATGTCATAGATACGTTTTCTACATGCAAAAGGACATCGTTTTTTTCTAAACGTCTATCTGCGATTAATGCGTTCTTCCCCCTGAAAAATTCGGTTGTTATCAGGTATGATGTTGTAACGGTCTACATAACGAACGGTACGTATGCCGCAAGGTCACCTGCTTTTTACAATCGTAACATTCTTCAACATCGAATTTTACTTGGCAGGGCTGAAGTAGAGTATGAGTCACGCAACCAAAATGTCCCATGTGTATTACTTTGATTATCCGTTTTGTTTTACTCATTGGGCTACTGTTGCGAAGTCAAGAGGCTATTGTGAAGTGTCTGAGGCATGCCGGGACCGCGGCACAAGCGAGGATCGACAAGACTACTTTTTTCTCATCATTGTCTTTCCGAAGCACTGGTCTCTCACCCATTTTGAAGCAAACAACCCAATAGGTTGCACTTACTCTCTTGGGAGTAAGGAACGACATTTTCTTTTTTCGGGTACATCACATGCGCGTGCCATGGTTAGAACGCGTGTACTTGTATTTTATTGGATCACGGGTACAAGATGTCTACAAAAGTCGCCAATCGGTGCCAGATGGCCTTAAATTAATCCAAAGGGCTGTTGGTACGTCTTGCTACTTCCGATGCCTTAACGTTTTGATGAATTCTCTGCTGCATGCTAGACAGTTCCTCTGTGAAAGATTGTAAGAAACATCTGTCTGTGTAAGTTACGAGCCAGCGTATGCTGCTCTTTCCTTTTTTTTCTCTCTCTTTCTTTTCTTCTGCGTCTCGCGCTCTCTTTATCGCTCTGTTGCGTGACCAGATCGCATTTGTTTCCTTACTGGCACAAAGTGATGGTCATCCTCTCCGAAACCGTCTTTTGGCTATTCTCAGGAACGGGACCGATTTTAGGATTTACCCAGAGAGGTTAGTATTGTTCAACATCGGGATGTAACAAGATCGGCAGTTCAATAAGTCCTTAAGTCTGAGGCATGCGGCGAAAACAAAAAAAGACACCAGAAAGAACGCTCAGGCAGGTAAGCAATACTTCGCCAAGAATTATGGTAACAAAATTTCTCAACTTCGCGCCAGCTTGTGGGCACGTAAAAAGGCCGCGATTGCGAATTGCGTATGCGTCTGCTATGAATCTAAATTTAAGTTTTGCTGAGCCTGCTCTAAAGAATGATAGAGGAACTTTAAAAATGTAGACATTCGATCGGCAGACAATGACATGCAAGAAGTCATTCTTCGCTTAACGGGAGAACAATTGAAAGGACGACCTTACTCGTCTTAAGATGAATCACGTTTCATACATTTTGCGCTTCAGTTGAGAGTTATCCTTTTGAAATAGACAAAATAAACTTTACAGCAAGATACGAGTGATTGACGGAAACTATCAAACCACCGAGAAAAATAAATAAACAAACAACGGTTTATTATTTTGCACAGCCCGCAATTCATCACTCTTCGGATAGTAAGCGATTTATACGCTCTAAAACAAGAATCATCAAAATCCGGTAGCCAGCGAGGGGCATGTTAATTACTTTACTGCTTATTGGTTTTTATACGCTACTCCAATGACTTATGCATCCACGAAGAGCCAATTTGGCGTTAAAAACAGTCTGAGTATGCGTTGTTTATACTTACATGAAAATTTCTTCGGCGGAAGCAGCCTTTATTCGAGCGGCACAAAAAAAATTCATAATTGGCAAACGGAATGATATTCGAATGCCAGTTTACTTAATCCGAAGATAACTATAGCTTGTGGATTCTGCTGTCCGTAAAGGATTGAAATCCTTACCGGGATGTACCAACGACGGCAAACCGGAAGAAAAAAAGGGTCATCATCCCTCTTAATAGGACAAAGTAACTCTATCTCTGGCATGAATGCAGCATGGGAAAACATGGTATACAAATCTTAACTAACCCTTCCCCCACTTCGCTTCGCTCGTTCCGTTGCAGCCGCACCCGGCTGGGGCAGATTCCGTCTTATTTATAAAAAAATAAGAGCTCTTTTTTCGGTTTGCTGTCCTATTGTGGCAAGGGATTGCAGATAAATTGATGTGAAGAGTGCTTGCGATAAAACGACACGTTGAAAGAGATTCAGCAAAGTGATTTCTGTAAAATTACCACCAGATGTTATAAAAAGCTGTATACAAGCAGAACATCCACTATTTGTTTCCATGGTCTAGGCAAAAACATATGATGTGACGCAGAAGAGTTACAGCATAATAAAGAAGAACACTAGAAAGCATCGAAAAAAAAGGAACCACTGTTGGCGACTCAGATTAAAGGATATTCCCGGTACAATGTTTCTGCGCTCAAAAGTTTTGGGAAGATAGAGATTACAGACACGATTCAATCACAGACAAATAAAAAAAAACATAAACTCTTTCGGAATATACAGGAAACAAAACATAGCAATGTTTTTTTTATTGATACAGCGCACTAATTAGTGAGCGGCAGCAGCAGCTCTGCGGCGATCACGCTCCTCAGCAATGGTCAACTTAATACCCTTACCCTTAGGAAGAGAGATCCAGGGCTTGGTGCCTTGGCCAATGACGAAAACGTTGGAGATACGGGTGGCGAAGACGCGATCAAGAGAATCCTTGATGTGGACAATCTCGAAACCACCAATGTGGCGCTCACGGTGAACAATGGTGCCAACACGACCGATGGAGCGACCACCAGTAACCATGACGACGTTACCAGCGTCGAACTTAACGAAATCAATGATCTTGTTGTTCTCGAGATCGAAGCGGACGGTGTCGTTCACCTTGATCAAAGGATCGGGATAACGGATGGTGCGACCATCGTGGGTGACAACGTAAGGGATACCCTTGGCGCCAATCAAGACCTTCTTGATCTTGCAAAGCTTGTACTTGGCCTCCTCCTCGGTGATGCGATGGATGGCGAAGCGACCTTTAATGTCATAGACGAGACGGAAGTTTTCACCCGTTTTCTCAATGGTAATAACGTCTGTTAAGCCATCAAGTCAAAGGGAAGAAAAAAAAGCATCCGGGATTCGTCAAAGCTCTCGCCATCAATCATCTTTGTCCCCACACAATTTATTTTTTTTCTCACTTACCCATGAAACCAGCAGGGAAGGTGCTGTCGGTGCGGACCTTACCGTCAACCTTGACCAAACGCTGCATCAAGATCGACTGAACTTCACGGCCGTTGAGAGCGTACTTCAGGCGGTTACGCAAGAAGACAATCAAAGGCAAGCACTCACGGGTCTTGTGAGGACCGGAGCTGGGCTTAGGGGCGTAGTTACCTATACGGCATCATAAACATTAGTATTTGTTCAAAGAAACCGCTACTCCATGTCGCCAAATTCTCGTCATTGGTTGAATGTCAGGTAAATATTAACAGCTCGTCATTATCAACTTCGGATTGTTGAGCTTGACTATTTGGTTGTTTTTGTTCATCACACATACACACACGATCACTTCTATCACGTATCTTCTAACCCCAAAAGAAAAATGGCAAGGATTACGTACCCAAAAGCTTGTCAAGCATCCAGTGCTTAGGAGCGGCCAAGCGCTTCATGTGTTTCTTAGGTCCGCGAGCCTATAGTGGATGGATGGATGGATTAACATACGTGTTGTGTTTTCACAAACGCTTCAACATACCATTGCTGTTCGTTAGAAGAAAAGATAAGAAGGTAAACACATGGACGGAGTGGAACCATAAATTTAAGCTGATGGCGGACTTTCGAGAGCACCGGAATTACACCGGAAAGACGCAATTCCGGGCAAAACGTACACAGCTCGTGGTTTCTGGTGCACGCGCTGGATAAATCCAAAGAATAGTTCGCGCCTAGATGATCTTCCATTTACTAACAGTGAGTGAATTTTTATGCTGCTCGAATAAATTTTGCGTCCATCTGGGGACCAGGTTGATGTAAGTAGAGTATTATTTTATCGCATATTTCATCCCTCCCTTAGCGCCAACCTGGCACTTGATGGACGCAAAATTTACAGAGTAGCGCAAAAATCCATTCAATAAACGGTGTAAGAGATTGCCCGCAGACGGCCCACAGACGCTGGATTAAAGTTTGATGTTGCTCAAATCATTGAAAACGATGCAATTCATCATCAACTGACGAAATCCATGGATAGAATAAAAACAATGCGGTCTTTATCAAACAAAAGGTATGCTAATTCTACAATTTCGCCTTAATCTTTTCATTCTTGGCACTATCACGCAACACCCGACGAAGGATCTTTCCAGAAGGACTCTTTGGGATTTCATCGACGAAGACAATGCTGCGCAAACGCTTGTAATGCACTACTCTATCAGCTACGAACTTGTACAACGCAGCTGTTGTCTCCTCGGACCGTTCAACATCGGGTTTCAGGACAATATAACCTCGTGGAATCTCTGTTGCTTGTGCTTCATCGTGAACACCAATTACAGCACAGTCAGCCACGAGAGGAGATGTCAACTTTGAAATGCGTAAGTGTTTTTTTATCGAAACCACAGAAACCTACCAATAATGCCTCCAATTCTGCCGGTGGGACCTTTTTTCGATAGAAAATGATAAGCTGAGATTGTACTTTTGTATTTGTTTATTTCTTTACCTGGAAACCCTTGTATTTGATTAGTTCCTTGATTCGATCCACAACGAAGAAACAGCCATTCTGGTCGAATTTCACAATATCGCCTGTGTGAAAATACCCTTCTTCATCAATACAATCGGCAGTAGCTTCCGGGTTGTTGATGTAACCCTGTTTCAAAGCACGTTATTGGTATTTTCCTGCAGAAACGAGACTTGCCTTCATGATTTGCGGTCCTTTAACCCAAAGTTCACCAATCTCGTTCACGCCAACCTCTGTGAAACGTATTCATCAAGTATTAGTCACTGGAACCTGACGATGATACTTTATGTTTTCTGTGTTACCTTTGCCATGTTCATTGACAAGCTTAACCACGGTATTGGGTAATAAATATCCTGTCGAGCCTTAAAGCCAGGGCATATTCTTTCAGATCTGCGACTATCTCCGACTCTCCCTACCTGGTACAGTGCGATCTGTTATTTCCATTAAGACGACAGGGGATGTCTCGGTAAGTCCATAACCTTGTTTGAAAACCGCTTTTGGCAATCGGGCTTTAGCTTCTTGAGCCAGTTCAGCACCAAGTGGTGCTGCGCCGGAAATAACAGTCTGGAAAGACGATAAATCGTATTTTGACACAAGTGGGTGTTTCGCGAGCAGCAAGATAATTGGTGGGACCAAGCACGAATGAGTGATCTTGTATTTTTGGATAGTTTCCAAAAAGAGGACAAGATCAAAGCGAGGTATCACATACAGTGGAGTGCCTGAATATATCGAATAATGTAGTACCACTACTAACCCAAAGATATGGAAGAAAGGGAGCACACCAAGGAAGCGATCACGCGATGGATTCAAGAGATTGCCCTCTGCAGACATGTACTGCGTCAGGTTGGCAGTGATATTTGCGTGACTATAGACAGAGCTTAATATGCATGTTATGCGCGTAATTTACTTGCGTTGTCATGACGCCTTTGCTGCGACCTGTAGTACCCGAAGAAAAGCAAAGGTAGGCAACTGTTTCCTTTGCCTCTTCGTAAGTATACTCCACTGGAACAGCGCGTCGCTGAACTAAAAGATCACTGTAGGGTCGAGCGCCTCGGACAGCCTTGTCTCCAAACACAAATACTCGTGACAACGGCAAATCCACGGATTTCGCAGCTTCTAGGGCACTCTCAATATTAGACTCATGGGCAATGAGTATCTTTGCCTTCGTTTCAGAAAGCTGATAAATGAGTTCGCTGGCAGTGTAAGCCGGGTTTGCTGGTGTGATGGCTCCGCCCACTGTCAAAGCACCCAACATAGGAACACAATAGTCGTACTATACAAGCTATCAGAGGGAAAGACAGAGACTCGGCTACCAGCATACCTGGTTTGGGGAATATAAAGCGAGGATATCGCCCTTCTGAAATCCGATAATGTCCTGCAGCCCAGCTGCAAAGCGTAATACATTATCTTTCAGTTGTCCATAAGTAAGTGATTTTCCGGTAACAGCGTCAATTAAGACTTCTTTATGATCAGGAGTGCCGTATTTGTTGGAAAAGAGAAACTGAGTAAGTCCTGTCTTGGGCAGCTCGACGGACGGGAATAAAGATTGTATCACCATAATTTGTGGGGAAGAAGGCGACAACAAGGTAATTGAACGCGGCGAGTTTAAAAAGCAAAAGATGATTGAGTAAGCGGATAAAATGTAACAAAATTTCATGCACATCAACCAGTCAAATGTCTCCGTGGCTTATTGATGGCGCTCGCTCAGACGAACTAAATTTGTGGGATTCAGCCGTATTCGCTCTCCGGAAATTCAGGTCTTCCGAACATGTGAATAACGTGCAAGAACGCTTAAAGACGTTGCTATCACCATCCCGGAGATACAACATGCATGAGCTGTTCTGGTATTCTGATATAGTGTGCGTGTGTTGCTGCTTCTTTGTCTCTTGACCTCTTGGATCTTCTCGTTCTTTTGCGTTGTTTGAACACCTTCGAATTTCTTGTACCACGTGAAGGACTAATCTGTCCATTACGAAGATGATTGTCGGAATTTAGGCGTACGATATGAGTAGTGTCTCGCTGAGATGATCTCTAACTTTCTCCGTCTGTTTTTTATTTGTTGACTGTTGCCTTCATCGGTGCAGCGAACTTCCGCTTCGTACTCCCAGAAAAGCAGCGTTTGTCGCTGATTCGACATAGTGATTCTTTGCGACTGTGAGACGAAGATTGAAGCCCCATATCAATCAATACTCTATGGTAAAATCGTTGTTCTTATTAGGGGGAGCTGATGGGGACACGCCAACAGCGGCCACATACAATATTAAGGGCCCCAACTTCATCCCCAGAGTACTATATCTGTCGTTTAGATCTGCCGCAGTAGAGGCTCCCTTTTGGGGTCAAAAAGTCCTTATGTATTTTGAAGAAGAGCTCTACGTCCGCTCTATCAACGCGGATGATATGTATTTGCGTCTTCTCACCGCCCATGCAATGCAACTTATTCTCATTGTGATACATGCAGAGTAAGCATCAATGTTTTGGTATTATTTTCATTCGTGTGATAATATGCTTCTAAGTATTACCCTCTCTGCGTTCTTGTAGATCCTTGCGGAACGCCATGCCGGTCATAACGAGTTTCCGGAAGTTTTCATTGAGTCGACCTCTACTACTACTGGTGGGTGAATCTTGCGTAGGGGATAGAGTGTTTCGACCGAATTGCTGGAGCGTATTGGGGTTGAAATTAGTAGCAGATGTAGCAATTGTAGATAGAGATGTCGTGATGGCACTGGGTAAGTTGGTTGCTGGGAGACTGGTTTGCTCGGGTGGAAGAATATTGGAATTTTCTTTCAGATTACTATCTTGTGTCACTCGTCGTTGGAAAATTTCAATCAGAGGTGCTTGGTCAGGTTTTTTCATGCCCTACTAATAGTTACACACCTATGTAAACGATGCAAAATATATTACCTTGAGATCCAATAGGCGAGTGAAATTTCCAGTGTGTTTATCAGCGATTAGGAAAAGATAACTCTCAACATAGCCTTCTGCAGGATCCGACGGCGTCATGACGGTCTTAAGAATCGTTTCTGCTTTAGAAATCCCTCGATTGACGAGATTGCTGTATCTGTGTCCGAACGCTCAGTTCACCTGCCCAGCATACATGACACAATTACTTACGATGTTGGTATATTCACTTGTTCCTCTGCACCCATGGAAGGTATTTCCAATAACAATGTTTTGATAGCATGTGTATCCAGAAGCATCTGAGATGTCGATTAGCAAGAGCTATTTGCTATGTTACAACATACTTGCTCAGCGCCAATTTCGGAAATCGGCTTGCACTTGAAAATATACAATAAATATTTCGCGAGGAACATACTTCAAAGCTCAATAAGAAACAAAGCATCTCGTATTCCTTTGTTGGCTTACTCTACAAAACGATCGCTAAATGTCCTGAAATAGCGTTTATTCGCAATCGTCTTTCCGATGATGGCAACGTATCGGTTAACAACTTCCTGTAGCTGATTGACATATTCGGACTGATCACCAACAGTGTCCATGGTTCCCCATGGCAAGCGCGTCATTTGTTGCATCGGCGTATCGCAACATATATCCAGGCCTTTTACAATAGCATCAACGCATGTAGATACCGCACTTGGTAACCATTGATTCGTTAATATCAAATCGCAGGAATGAATCGTTACCTCATGAATGCATCTCTGGCGTTCTGCATATCCACCTTTTCTGTGTACTCTTCATCAATCCTTTTTTTCAGTTTGTCTTCCAACTTTATAAAAATCCACTATTACTTCCTTGCTTCCATTTCCATGCTACGCACCTGAGATGTTGTCATACAGCAGTAGTCGGCAGTATTCAACGCTAGACTTGCAAATCGAAATTGGTCAACTGTCATCTGTTTCTTTTCGTTCCTTATCCCAAGTAAGCTTTGAGCCTATAATAACAGATTTCCATGAAACTTACTGTGGGAGCCCTCCAAGCAAGGCTTTACTGCAATATGAGCACAGGTGTTTTGCGAATAGTTGACATAAATCCCAGAAAGCCTTTCCCGTCGAAAATTTGGCGCATTGCGTCAAGGTTTCGCGATAGTAGTAGAAAAGATCAGTGCTAGATGGAAGTACCACCATGGTACCGTCGTCTTCAGCCGTTTTGTCAGATACAACGTAAGACTCGATCATACTGGCCAATGTACTTTTTTCAAGAATTAGTTCTGCATAGCTCAATAATAATATACGATGCGTTACCGGTCTTGTGCTTCAATATATACCCAAAGATACGGCTGGAAACTAGCGGATATGGCTTTGTTAAAGTGGAACATCGGCACACGCCGTTCGCCATCTTGTTTGAACTTTATCGACCTCAGTTAGCACCTTCATAGTAGTATTTATAACTACTTACATATTTTTCGTATCTCTTAGTTAATTGTGCTTCAAATTCGATGGTAAGCTGCAAAGCTTTTAACAATTCCTTGACATCGGGTTGTTGTACACCCGCCAAAATGCGATCCAAATCCGTCCTATTGCAGCGTTCATACCACTGTTTGATTCATCTATATCCTTACTTTACATCATTACAAAATTGTTCACAGATGCGTCCTGTCGAGCACCATGCAACTGGAAAAACGTCGCTGTGTTCGTCATCACACGTTTTGAGCAAACGTTTCAGGAAAGCATAGCGTCGAGCAATATTATCCAGCTGAGACACCTATGTATAAAACCCTAAGAAAATAGCGCTATCATGTACTACACTCCGTACCTCTTCTGATGGTTGAAATATCTGTCTGTAGCTTGCGAGTTGGACGTCAACATAGCGTTTTATGATTTTTTCCCTGTATCAAAAGTGTTCATCATCTCTTGCTAAATCTATACTTCGCATCTTACTTAGTTCCATCTCCCAGTACTGAGGCAACAAGGCAGACGTCGTGCAACAGTCGTGGTTGAACAACCAATTTGCCATCTGCTTTAAAACTTCCAAGTAGTATCAGCATCTATGAGTGTCATGATCGAAAGCTTACCCTTGCTCAAACTCCTTCAGAACACAAGTTTCCAGATGTTTCTGCAATTGTGCAATTCGTTCAGCAAGCTGAGCTACTTGAGGCACACTTTTGTAAGATTGGAAATGCTGCATTAATTGCATCACTGCCTGCACCAGGGATTTTAATAATGAACACGATATCTTCTTTTATTTTCACCTGCAGTAATCGAGCGCTTTCCTCATATTGTCTGTTCTGTGACATAGTTTCCAGTTGATCAACAGCAGTTACTACAATAGACTCGTGTTACATCTCACTTCCCTCTTGTTCATTATCAACGTACCCAGCATCTGCAGTCGTTTTAACACCGTAACGGAATGAGTCAAGTGACGCTTTGCATAATCAAGCGACTTGACATCTTGTGTGATATCCTGTACCATTGCCTCCGATTGTGTTGCTTTAATTTTAATATCTTGGATTTTTTGGAAAAGATCCTTAAAAGCGCGTTATTTTTTTTGCAACATATTTGTAGACTTTTCCCTTTACTTTGATGGCATCTTGAGCTTTTTGTAATTCTTCAGTCCCATTACTTCGTAATTCTGATTGCTTGTTGGTCAAATGCTCTGCTTCCCAACCCATCTCGTCTGTCTTTTTCCAAATTTTTTTAAGTATGGTATCAACAGACGCAAGGGATTGTTCTTTATTTGTATTCATCAATATCTGCCATATTCATAGTGAACTACTTGCCATTGGGAAATAAACGATTGATATACTCGGTCGCATTGAAATCAGGTGAATCGAGCGGATTTTTTACATCAAGGATGCTAAGGACTTTGCTTTCAAGGCGAGGCGACAACTGAATAGCCTCTGCAATGAGTGGATTGTTGCTGCCATTCATGAGATCTGCGTATTCAGAGACAGTTGCGACCCGAAGGGGACCACAGCAGTTGCAGTAAAGGTTTCGATCAGCCATAACGTAGTCACGGTCCGGCTCTTGTGCGATTATTTTTGGGTTGACAAATTCGTATTGGGAGACACTTCTTCTTTGCTCCAAGCATACTCCATAGCATCAAAATACTTCTTTATATCCAGAAACTTTTCAGGCGAGCATCCTTCACAGATTTGGAACTCTTGCAGGAAGTTTTGCATTCTCTGTTCCAAGACTGTCTTCTGTGACGCGAAGTCCAACGTGCCATCTTCCGTGTTTTGAACTGGAACAGTTGATGTCACATGTGAGTAAGTAGACACTATTAACAGCATTACGCGTTAGAAGCTGTATGCAAGA